>JAUTXX010293683.1:0-13532 GCA_032273605.1 Panulirus laevicauda | reverse complement strand
TGGATATGCATGTGCTGAGAGGGGCAGCATTGGGGATGCTTGATCATTTCTAGGTGGTAGTAGGTTAAGGATAAGAGGAATAACACAGATGTGAAAGAAGTGACAAAAATTAGTGTGCTTTAATAAAGTGGCTTATGTGGAAAGATGCTCAGAAAGATTAAGTGAAGAATGACATAGGATTAGAGTAAATGAAACAGAGAAATTAAGTATTTATGTAAGCAAGACTGCATGGAACGAAGACTAATGAGTGTGGTGGAATGAAGAAGTTTAATTGTTACTGATACATAAAAGGGAGGTATATAGTTATTATCTCTAAGGAAGGAGTGCAAGTAATAGGGAGGAGTATAAGAAGCATTAAGACATTACATGAAAGGTGTGAGACTTGAAAAAGCGGGCAAATTAGACATACGGTAATAAGAGGACATGAAAATCTCATGAAAGGAGATGAATAGAGTGAAAAGAACCTGGACGCTTGGGCATTACTTTGAAGAGAGTGGCCAGGGAAGTGGTTGCAGACAAAGATGATAAGAAAGAGATGGTGCAAGGACTTGTAAGAGAGTGGATAGGTAAGTGGTAACAGACAAAAGTGAGATAGAGATGCTGCACATATTTTGATGGAGTGCTGAATATGTTGGGTGATATGGAGATGGATTTATTATGCTTAAAACATGGTGAAATTCAGTGAAAGAGTCTTAGCGAATGGAATTGTGAAAAGAGAGTAGGTAGTGTAAGTTTTGTGTAATACATAGTGTGGTAAAACATTGATAGTGAATTGGATTTAAGTTTCTCAAAAAGGGAGGTGACGATGTTGATTGATTATTCATGCTACTCAACATATATATGGCCCACAGTGTGGCAGCTGAGGACCGATAGAAGCTTATGTGGTGCCTTGTGTAAAGGAATGGGAGACAAAAATGAAATATTGAATTTTAGGAAGTGTTATTATTACATAACCTCAGGACCTCCATTTATGGGGCTCCTTCATCTTCAAGGCTGTGCTCCACATAGGAGCAGGAAAATGATGGACTCTTTTGGAACAAGAGGGTCCAACAATTAAAGTTTACCTCTTTTAGTCCATTAGGGACAATACAGCCTTCCCAGAGGTTGCTTGTAGTATATTCACTTGCAGGAGAGTCTCTTTATACCAATTATAGAGTTATAGGTCTATTATGTGTTCCTGGTAATGATGGGAGATTGGTGAATGAGAGGGTTTTCTGAAACCCAGAGCACTGTTTTAGGAGACCAATGTGGTTACAATTGAGATAGAGGGTGTTTTACCTAGTAGTGTGCTTTAAATATTTTTTTTTTGCTTGATTGCCAGTACCTATGCTTGCAAGATAGCACCAGGAGCAGACAAAGAAAGGCTGCATTCGCTCACATCCATTCTCTATCTGTCATGTGTAATACACCGACACCTTAGCTGTGTATCCACAACCAGGTTCCATAGACCTTTACGTTATTTGTATTGGCTCTCTCACATGCAGTGCCTAGTTTCAGGACATTAACCCCTGTTTACCACATTATTCCAGTTCACTCTGTCCTGTTTGTGCCTTTCAATCTCCTGCATTTTCAGGCCTTGATCAGTCAAAAAAAATTTCAATTTGTCCTTCCATCTCCAATTAGGTCTTTCCCTTCTGTTTGTTCCCTCCACTTCTGCACAAGAATGTATAGAGGAGTGGATATTTAGGCTATAAATGTAGTTTGGTGTTTTTACCGGAAGAGTAAGATGTATATATAAGAAGGATAAGAGGTGAGTAAGTAGCTCTTGGTGAAAGTGAGTCTATGCTAAGGATGTTTCATCACCATTGCTGTTTAATCTGCTTATAGATAGGATGGTGAGGAAGGTAAATGTGAGGTCTAAGAGTGAGGACTAGATTGGACGGGATGGGCAAGTATACAGTTGTTGTTTGCAGATGACAAACTCCAGAGACTGGGGATACAATATGGGAAAGATCATTGTTTTTTGGGATGAAGATTGGGTATGTATTATGATATATTAGTCCCACCTGCATTGCATGGATGCCAGAGAATGACACACAGCATGTGGTGTGTTCATCATATGAAAAATGCCATTAGTAGAGAAAAGTTTGGTTGTAAGAATATTATTATTAAGATTGTGTGCTGAAATGGTTTGGGCATATGGAGAGGATGAGTGAAGGGAGACTGCCAAAGAGGATCTTTGTGTTGGAAGTGAAAGGAGCAGAAGGGAGAGGGAGACTGGTGTGAAGATAGAAGGATGCATTAAAGGAGGCCTTGAGGTATTAAGGTCTGAACATTCAGGAGTAGAGCCAAGTGATTGTTAGAAAAACTGGAGCAATTTGGTGAATAAAGGGGATTACATGCAGTTAATAGGCTTAACCAAGGCAAATGATGAAGCATTCCAGATAAACCATGGATTGGTCTATGGCTGTGTCTGCAGATGGTAGACTGGTTTTAGTACACCATTTGTAATAGATACAGGAAGGATGTTTAAGTATGAATAAGACTATATAACTGCTATTTTCCTTCTTTATGCTTCCCTCTGTCCTCACTCACTTCATGTCTATCGAGCAAATAATACTGTGCATTGCACCAATCTTAAGTAGACCATGCCATACCTGATGGCTCATATGTTTACCTTCATTGCTCTAATTTTAAGACACTGTAGTATGCTTATATTTTGTTGGTCTTTGTACATTAGCTTTCATTCCGTCATCCAAATATAAAGTGCACTTAAATGTCTAAATAACTGCAGCTTTCCCATTTTTGTAGCTTTCTCATTTCTGCCTTTTCCAACCGCATAGCTTTATTCATGGAACTAGATTTAATCTTTCTTATTACATATTCATTGCATATTTGAAACAACCATTGTGATGTATGTATCTCTAGTAGTCCACTATTGTTATTTGTTCAACTGCATCATCCTAAACTATACACTACGAATCCACCCATGTTTTAATGTATCTGGAGAGTGTAATTCATTATGAAAGGATGCTCCCTCAGCTATAGAAACATAATACTGTTGAAAATTTCGTAGACATTTTTCATTTTTTGATTTCATGTAGTTCCCCACTTTGAGACAGTCTTTAGATTACATGATATTCTTTTAGGTTGGGCCACATATCAGCCTCTTGAAGACCCATGTTGACATCTTGGTGGACTTCAGCAAAGAGAAAATTGACATGTTGAAGGACCTCGCTAAGGAGCACAATTTTCTACTCATGGAAGATAGGTGTGTATTGATGGCAAGATAAAAAGCTTTTAGTTCCTATGTAAAAGAACTTTGAAATCCAACCATAGAAATGGGTGTAAATAGAAATGATGTAGAAGCTAAAGATCCACCAATAAACATCCAATTCATAGTACATACGCAGTTACACATATTTCAGTTGGTTTATTTCTTAAGTATCAGGTTTTAGAAGGATAGGTATATCATTTGAAATGAGAAAGAAATAAAAGGTATGAGTTTGTTAAGGTATTTAGAACTAGTAATCAACAAAGGAAGAAATGCAGAAGCATATTTCTTTATATTGTCCATTCTCACATCGTGGGTTAAAGCTCATAAGTGCTTAAGGCTTTGATTATCAAGTTAAGTATAGCTGCTTTCCAGTTGGCTTTATCATTTATTTCTCCATCTATTCCTAAAATCATATTAGATATGAGGTAGTAGGATGTATTTCTGTTCCTGGGCTTTCCAGAAAGTTTGGAGACATCGGAAATACAGTAGCCAACCAGTATTGTGGGGGAACATTCAATATTGTGAACTGGGCAGACCTGATTACAGTTCATGGAATACCAGGTGATGGAGTCATTAAAGGTAAGTTATTTTTGTTTTCTTTTGAGTATGAATACAAAGGAAAAGTTTTTCATGTTCACATTTTCTGTGTGAACAAGTTATCACCTGGAAGAAAAAAAAAAGTGACTTCGTGTGCTGACTTCACTCTCAAGCTGTCATGGATAATGAACTGAGACTAGATCCTCCTTTCAATGACCAGACCCAAGAAACCTGTGTGACTCCTGAGAGAGTTTTTTTTTTTCAGAGATGTATGCAGAAGAAACTAAAAGCTATTCCTGATATATTTAACATTTTCTTTCCATATTTATTTGTTTGTTTGCCGTTTCTTGCAGGTACCAGGAGAGATTGGATGAAGAATGGCAGAGGGTGAAAGTGATTGAAACCAGGGAAGTGGGTGAGGAATGTAGAGTTTATTGGGAAGCAGTTCTTAATGGGCAGGTGAAGGGTATGGCATGTGGAAAGTGGGTTTTGGGTATGCAAGAAAAGGTAGTAAGCAACTCTCTCTGGTTCCTGTTTCTCCTCTAACTACACTTTGAATGACTCTTAACATTCCGTCACCCCCTGATGCTCCTCTTATTAATCCTATGCCTTTTCCAATAATCTCTTTTTGGATTGTCCAAAAAGTTTGTCTTTCTCAGGACACAAGCAAGACATATGGTTCTGATGGCATCCATCCCCCTGTACTGAAAGATTGTGCCTCTGAACTTGCACCTTTGCTTGCTTGTCTCTTTCATTTCTGCTTAGAAAACAAAACTTTTCCTTCTTCTTGAAAACATGCTTTGGTACATCCCATCCCCAAGAAGGGTGACTGTTCTGACCCCTTGAACTATCAACCTATTGCTTTGACGTATACCATATCCAAAGTCTTTGAATCCCTGCTCAACTCCCATGTCCTTAAACACCTTGAAAATCAGTCTTCTATCTGATCACTAGTATGGCTTACATAAGGCAAGATCCACAATGGTGATATTCTTTCATATCTTGTGAATGTCTGTTCATCATCCCTGAAAGATTTTGGAGAGTTGTATGTAGTTGCCCTTGACAAATGTAAGGCTTTTGAAAGGATGTGGCATTGAGGTCTCAACTCAAAGATCCCCTTCCTCACTTTTTCTTTCATATCTAGCTTCTCCTTCGGCTGATTTAGCTCTGTGGTTGTCGATGGATCAGCCTCCTGCTTCTTCTCCATCAACAGTGGTGTCCCTCAGGGTTCTATCTTGTCCTCTACACTCTTTCTCTTTTTTTTTTTCAATGATTTCCTCCCCTTTTCTCTTTGTTTTTCAGTGATTTTCTCTCCTCCTTAGATAATCCAGTGCACTCTTACACTGACAATTCAACACTCCATTCATCCATATCCTTCAATTTTGTTCCCTCTTCCCTCACTCGATCTGCATCTTGTCTCGACACAGCTTCCTCAACAAACTCAGACTTGGATAGGATATCTCAGTGAGGAGCACAAAATCTTAAGTTTACTGTCACCCATCTCTCTATCAAAAACTCCTCACAACTCTCATCTCTCCTGTGACGGTTCAGTAATTCCACCTCTTGACTCAGTAAACATGCTTGCTATTACTATAACATCCACTCTCTTGGAAACTCCACTTTACGGGAATAGCTAAGTGTACCTCTAAGAAACTGGGTGTCTTGTTTAGAAACTTGTCTTCTGAACAGTTGCTCCATTTATACAAAGGAATGATTTGTTCCTGTTTGGAATACTGCAAAGCAAGTCATTGCAAGTGATCTTGTGAAAAGAGAAGACAAGGTATATGCCTTGCTTACAATGATGAGTGGCAAAAGTGGCCAAAATGGATGGGATTGCATATGAATTTCTCATGCAGTGGGGTGGCATTGTTGTTGATTGTTTAGTTAGGCTTCTTATTGTGTATTTGGCTGGAGGAGAGGTGCCTGAAGATTGGTGGAACTTCTGTGTTGTATAAAATTAAGGGGGACAAAAGTGAATATTCGAATTGCAGATGAATATGTTTGGTGATTGCACCTGCTAAGTTGTTTGGGCTAGTAGTGATTAAGAGGATGTTGTCATATAGAGGGCATCAGATTTGGTGACAACAATGTGGATTCAGGAATGTTATAGGATGTGTGGATTAGGTATTTGCACAAAAAACTGTATGTGACAAATACTTAGAGAAACAGAAGGATTTGTATATGGCATTTATGGATCCGAAGAAAGCATATCATTTGGTTGGTAGACATGCTCAGTGGAAGTTGGTACAATATATGGTGCAGGTTAAAAGTTTTATTGTGGCAATGAGGAGTTATTATCATTAGTTTGAGTCGTGTGAGAAAGGAGAGAGGTGTAGTTGTAAGATTAGGTCACCATGTGTGGGATAGCTAAAGAGGGTATGTTGAAATGGTTTGGACTTGAGGTTAGGCTGACTAAGAGGTTTGTGAATGTCAGAAGTGATAGGAATAGGAAGGTGGAAGGTTGGACTGAAATCTGCTGCAAGTGATCAGGGCCCAATTATGCAGGAAGGTGTGAGGAGTGAGTTTAAGCAGTATGATATAGAGGGGACATTGTGCTGTTGGTGTGCTAATCTATGGCAGGAGCTATCAGGGGAAGCCATGGATAGGTAAGGCTCAGGTTTTGGTGTATTATATATGACAGCTAGAGAGTGGGTGTGAGCAAATGAGGTTGTTTTTCATATGTCCTCACTATGCAGGAAACTCCAAACAATTTTGAAAAAATTTAAAAGTTACAGAATACCGCATCATGCAGGGTTTAAGCGTGCATTAGGATTTCCAGAGCCTCACAGGTAACAACATAGAAAAATCCTCAGTTTGAATGCTCAGTAAGCAGAGGTAAAACTCACCATAGTGGACTTATCCAGAATTTTACAGTCTGTTGTTATGAATCTTATGTTTAATGTTGTCAGACGTCTCAATCAAAGGCTGAAGGGGCTAGTGTAATGGACTCATTAATGATTTACTTTTCATTAACTGCCTGAATAGCATACTGAGGAAATTTTTGTTTGTCAGATTTGTTTTTCTTCTGTATTAAGCCAACTAATGTACTATCCATAATAGATGAATAGAAACAGCAGATTTGGAGTTTATTTGATGAAGGAACATATTTTTCCACATTGTCTATACAGTACCCATCTGCTTAAACGTTAGTCTCCCATCAGGAGGTAGCGTCCCCTACTCATTTATATTTCTTCAGGTTGTCTCACACCCATAATCTGTTAACAATCACTAGGTCTAATATCTGGTGTCAATGGACGCCACAGAGGTTGTGTTCTGGTCTCAGAGATGAGTTCCTTGGGGGCCCTAACATCACAGGAATACATCAAAGGTGAGTCTTTCTGCTGAACATTTAGAATATAGAAAATAAGATTTTGAATATGAGTAATTGAATAATTGTATTGTATTGTAATTAAGGTTAGCATGGAAACTTCATATAATACTGTCCTTATTCCAGGATGCATCAAGATGGCAGAAAATCATACTGACTTTGTGATGGGGTTTGTGGCACAGAGCTCTGTGAGCAATGATCCACGATTCATCCAGTTTACTCCAGGGGTGCAGTTGCAGAAAAGTGAAGATGGATTAGGCCAGCAGGTTTGAATATTTCTTTTGTATATCTAATAAATGTATTTTACTGCAGAAATGCACTTTAACAAAACTGTTGATGGATTAGGACAGCAGAGTTTGAATATTTTTAATGCATGTTAAGTAAGGGTGTCAAATCACTAGTTGCCATTAGGCAGAACTATAACAAAAGCATCTTGTTTTCATATTTCATTGGTTCAAAAATTTTAAGGGAAATATGAGTTTGTAGTCATCCAAAGCATCCATGTCAGCATTAGCATCTTATGGTGTTTAGATGTGGATGTTGGCTCTTTTGAATATTTATTTACCCATTGGTACTGTATGGGGAGGGAATTATACACTCTTGAGACCCATTCTCTTGTTAAATTTATTTATGTTGTCTATATTAACCTTATCTTTATTAATTTCATTCCATGTATCCACCACTGTTTTACTATAAATGTACTTATTCATATCTTTTTTGAACAAGTTTCTTGCTTAATCTCATGGTGTTTCCTCTGGTTGTACCATCCACACATCTTTTAAAAACTGTTCTCATTAGTCTGATGTAAAAGCTTTAAAAAAAGGTTGTGATCATCACCCCTAACTCCTCTTTTTTCTAGGATGGGCAAATTCGAGGCTTCTAGCTTTTCTCTCTAACTGAGCTTTCTTGATTCTTATTGCCCTCCTCTGGACCTTCTCTCTAAGAGCCACATGCTTCTTTAGGTGAGGTAACCAAACTTGAGAAGCATGTTCTAGTTTTGACAGTATGTTGGTTATGAACAGCTTGCTAAATATTTTCTTACTCATATAAAGTAGACCTAGTGAATGGACCTAGAATCATTGTACTTTGGAAATAACTGATCAAATCCGCTTGTGCGTATTTGGGTCTGCTCAGGCAAAACAACCACAAAACTCGTATTGTCTCATTTCTTAAATGATTTTGGTAGACACGTGCAGTAGATGCACATGCTGTACCCATGCTCCCAGGCTTGACCTTTGACTAACCCAATTTGTTTTCAGGCACTCATGCAGAGACATTGATGTTCTTTTGTGTGCCAATTACTGTCAAGTTTGCACTATAGAAACAGGATTTTGGCTTATTTCTCACAAACTATGTGTACCTGTGATAGTCATTGTGGGTCTTAAGGGTAGTGAGAAAAGAAAGCATGAAAATCTTAGCATAAATCAGAAATTAGAACCAAGAAGCTCAGGTTTGGTGTGTTTGTTACCTGCATGTGATAAGTGCGATGTTAAGAAGCAGTCTGTTTCATATAAAGAAAGAGCAAAGAACAGCTCTATTTGTTTCTTTCAAAATTCAAAGTTTGAAATTAGATATTTCTGTTGGTCCTAAAGAGGCTCATGAAAGATATTAGCAATAGGAATTTGGAAATGCTGTTTAGAGATGGTACATGCAGCAGCACTCAATTGGGGTCATCATTCATAGTATAGCATTGCGTGCTGCTGCAAATATGCTTACTTTAAATGCTAGCAGTAGTTGTTTTTAGTGTTTTTGTAAATGCCATTGCGTGGAAAATTTGTGAAGAATTTTTGAATGCTGTGACTGAGGACAAAGAGCATTTTAGATAGCTCTTTAATGACCACTTGAAAAGAGGGCACTTTCCCCGTGGACTCATAGGAATATATACATATATATATATATATATTGGCAATGGAACTAGTTTGTTTAGGTATTCCCAACGTACGTAAGCCTATAAACCAAACATTCCACGCTAGGTTAAAGAATCAATTGGGAATGAATATCGACATTGCTTTGTGCGAGTGGTGTGATGGCTCCCATCCATCAAAGTCTAGTTGTGGGAAGACACAGAATCTACTTGTTTTGAAGGACATCATGAACGAACTTCCTCCTTTTTATTTCTCCAAAAATGCCTCGTTCACCAGAGATTTTCTTCTGATTAATTTTTTTCAGTTATTTAGTACCTAAAGAGTGCGGATACCAAGTTAAAATCATCAAAATTGCTCTCAAGGATGTGAAGGCTCTCATTTTTGGATAATGCATCTTCTCTACTCAACACAGACAAAATGTTCACCGTGATAGCCAGATTAGGTGCTTGTCATTGCTGCCTAACACCACTGCTTTGATTCAACCATGGATCAAGGCATTATTGTTACCTGCAGGAGGTGGTGATCATTTTGGAGTAGGTGCAAGACAGAGCAGAGGATACAAGGGGCAGGAGAACTTTGCAGAACTTCATGAATCATAATCTCAAGTTTACAATTTCCAGCTGGGCAGCTGTCTGTAAGAACATGATGATAAGGGTCCTTGTCAGCTGCTGGATCAAGCTCTTATGTGATGTCAATGCAGAGCCTGGTTTTCAGGGATGAGAGCCAGGAGACTATCACAGAATTATGTCGAAGGCAGGAGAAAACACTGCTCCCGAGGATAATGTTGCTGCCTGGCTTGAAGCTGATGAGGCTGATTTTTGGAACCTTCAGTTGACAGAGGAGGAGACTGCAGATGATGTTTTGGATAGTGAGACCAATTTAGAACAAGATGGTGAGTCTGATGAGGAAAATGTACAGGATAAGCCCAAACTCTCCTTTAAAGTCCTTGGACAGAATCATCAGTTTCATTGATTCCTCATCTGACGTTGAAGTGCAACTCATTATGGGCTTTTAAGAACCTTAAGGGAAATCACAAGTAAGAAAGCACCACCAAAGCAAGCCTTGGCTAAAGCTTGACTTTCTTTTCAAGCTTGTTGTCCCTCCTTTTGCTACACCTTCATTAGAACCTTCCAGTACCAGGAGGAGGTCACTAGAACTTTCTGGAAGTAACAGTAAGAGGTAAATCACTATGTACTCATGAGACTCTGAATAATCTTTATTCATAGTCCACTTCCTGTACATCACGGCAGTTTACAACTTTCTCATGATTTACCAGATACGACAGGGTCATTAAAACGGTAAACTACATACCATTTTTTCTTTTATCACAGTATTATATTCTTTACTTTTCCATATTTGTTGGTCTCAATATAATGATAGTTATACAGTACTGTATATGTACATAATCTTTGTAATTGTCCATTGGGTAGTGTGAAAAAAAAAATGCAATTTAGCAGACAGTTGGCATAAATGGACAGCAGCCTGGCCACTTAAGCATGGCCATTACCTCTTGGTTTCAACTAGGACTTTCATTATTGTAACCATTGATTCTAGGTTATAATATTGTAGGATCTTATCTCTTACCTATGCAAGTGGAATCACTCCAGGTAATTATTATAACAGAGTTATACTGATTATTAACAAAGGTCACTGTTGGTTGTCTGAGTAGACAGATATACCTTATTTTACTTCTTTGTTAATGCTTTGTCAAGCTTTTTATATTATGTTACCAGTATGTGACTCCTCGAGCAGCCATCCTTGAACGAGGTGCAGATGTCATCATTGTTGGTCGTGGGATCACGAAAGCAGATGATCCAGTTACTGCAGCCAAGAAATATCAAGAGGAAGCATTTGCTGCTTATGAGGAACGTGTCTCAGTTCAGTAAAGGGTAGTTCATTTTCAGGTGTTTGATCTTCATGTAGTGCTGTTGTCCTTTTTCTTAGAAGAATACGAAGTTGATATGAATGTAACATAGCTTGAAAAGGTCCTTTTGTTAATCATCACCTGGACCTTTCCAGGTAAGGTTTACACTGTTTGGAGACCACTCAAATGAAAAGCTGTGTCATAACCTTTCAGTATTGAATATTATTACTGAAATCCTTACTTCCTCTTGAAGGGGTTTAGTGTGAGCAAATTTCAAGGGAATGAAAGATAATTCAATTTGTGAAATTGACGAGTAAAATGCCATCATTAAGCAAAGGGGACTCCAGAAGCTGTTATGTTGTGCAAAAGGTTTGCAACACTTTGAAATGTTGGGATTTGATATCTTGAGAAGGAGCTGCATGAAAAGTAACAGCATAACTTTTTTTATATGTTGACAGGGTTTCAGGATTATTGTTTAATTTGTTAATGGATGGGGTTGTTAGGGAGGTGAATGCAAGAGTTTTGGAGAAAGGGGCAAGTGGATGAGAGGGCTTGGGAAGTGAGTCAGTTGTTGTTCGCTGATGATACAGCGCTGGTGGCTGATTCAGGTGAGAAACTGCAGAAGTTGGTGAACATAATCGAATTGTAATCATTACAGATTAGTGCTAACTGGATATAAATTCTTTCTTATACATTTCTGAGACTTGTTGCAAGAATTACTTGCGGGGAGGTGGATTTACTCTACACACAAGTGTAGATTTATTGAGGATCCTACCATAACTCGCAGCTCCCATTCTTTTGAGATGTAGTCCGTCCTTCGTAAACATATATGACCGCATGTAGGTCGTAGTAAGCTGAGAGCTCAGCTTGTAGCTGGGTCATCTTAATGCGAGCTGTAGTCTGGTCCTGCATGGATAAGCTCCATAAGTGATCTCAGGAACTATATTACTGTATGCTGCAGCGGGGAAGAAGAAGGTCGGAAAGCCAAAGATTTACGTTCTGCGAGGCAGCGCAGACCCCAGTATCATCCTGCTTAATGGAGAGGGTTGATCGTTTTCATCTGAGTCTTCGAAGTGGAGGCCCATGTTCTTGTCACAAGAAATCTTCAGTGTTACGTCATAACGCCGAAAGACAGTGTTGCCCTCAAAACTTAAAGTGATCTTTAGTAAGTTTGGATACAAGGCGAAAGGGTGCCGTTGGCATTATCTGTGATACCGCCTATGCCTTCCAAGCTTTTTTTTGCTTTTCACCTTCTTACCCAAAATGACGTCAATGGCTTAAAAACCCAACGGCGCACCGAGAAAAGAAAATGCTATCTTTCGGGATGATAGTCGACGCTCCTGGCAATACTGTGGATAAATTGTCATCAACCTCTGGGATGGAGGTGATCATCATGCATTTGGGAGGGTGGAGGGAGTCTTCGTGATATCCCTAAGCTCTTCCACACAAACGAGGTCAGCAGACAGTAACTCTGCAGTGCCTTTCAGGGTTCCGTGATCCAAGAACCAAATGTTCATCTCACTAAACAAGCTGACTACAGTTTCTTTGGAGGCTATGTAGAGTAGAATAGGGTCAAGTGGGTCAACATGCGTGACCCCTTCACGTGAATCGATATCATGTTCATCGCAAGGCACAGTCGACGATGCCCTGGTGGCGCAAATGCGTATTAGTGAAAGAATGGAGGAAGGAAATACTGATGGCCTTTTCGGGAAGTTGAAAGCGTAAGCAAAATGCAGTCTGACCAGGGAGGGATTCAGGGTGGACGAGTTCATGAGCGTAGACTCTCGTAGCGTAGGCCCATTGCCAACGGCAGCAGGTTCTGATGCCACCATCCTTCTTCAGTGCCCAGGAGTCACCATCGAAGTAGATGGTCTGCTGGGCGACGGAACCTTACCGGCGAGACAAGGGTTAACAAAACCTTAACTGTTAATTAAGCCCAGTTAGAGAGGGTCTTGTCCACCGGGCCAAGAACGAGACCTTTTGATCAGGGAAGATGACGAAGCCCTCAACCCTAAGGTATCCGTCTCAAGTCTTTAATTACGAAAGATGTGACTTGTGAAACCCCCATGAGGATCCAGATGGGAAAGAATGGAATGCCTTCTGAACCTCTAGATCATTTGAGAGTTTAGGGTTAGTGGGTACGGGTGTGTCTATAGGGAAGAGAGGATATCATTGGATCTTGTAAACTTGAACCGTGGTAACACCTATCGCTGCTCGTCTGTCCCGGAGTAAGTCTCGCACCTCCTGTGCTGTCGTCTTGTATCACACTGCTAAGTAAAGCCCGAACGTCGCGGGTCTTGGTGACATTGGTGTGGTAACTGCGGGGAAAAATTCTTACGCTGTTGAGGAATACGGATCAGGTAGTCGGCGCTTTAACGTCTTCTTTATAGTGGAAGAGGCTGTGTACTTTGCCACAGTGAGGAATCTACACTGAATGTATGAAAGTCCGCGTCTATGGTCGACTGAGTTTCTTACGTAGAAAATGATGGTTCTGCAAGCCTTCATGTGTAGCCTTGGAGGAGGTGTTGTCCCCTCCCTTAAACTGGGGGATCTTTTTCCCCTCGTTTCCCCCATTATAAGGGGGAACTCAGAATACATATGGAAGGTCACAAAGAACTCGTATAACGACACCATCTGCCTCAGGCGTATCGGAGAGAGAGAGAGAGAGAGAGAGAGAGAGAGAGAGAGAGAGAGAGAGAGAGAGAGAGAGAGAGAGAGAGA
>JAUTXX010293573.1:0-13943 GCA_032273605.1 Panulirus laevicauda | reverse complement strand
ACAGCCACAAAAGTTAATAAAAAAAAAAAAAAAAAAAAAAAAAAACTAGTATTCCCATTAATCTTTTCTTCTATCATCTCCAATGTAACCAGATAAAGATTTCATTTCTCTCCACTTTGCTGTATGGTTATAATCCTTAACAGGTATATTAATTCACATAAGTCTGCATTATTTTCTAATTTTTCTGATATCACTCTAATTTCTTTAATACAAGCCTTTAAAACTCACAGTTTCAACAGTTCTTATATACTTAGAACTTGAGAGGTAGTATGTTATGATACTGGACAGATGAAAACAGATAAATAGGTACATACGCTGAAACATAAATGGAATGTTTCAGCATACTTCACAATAGTACTCCTTTATGACTTTTATTTGTATCATCATTTGACTATCATTTGCACCTCCTACGTTCTAAGTACCTATTCTGACTATCACTTGCACCTCCAAAATTCTAATGCCTATATCTACTTGTTTAAATGTTGCTATATTACAGCATCCATAAGCGGTTCTCATTCCCCCAATCTCGTACCTATATACCAATATACAGTAATGAAGATTGAGAAACATATTACTAGCTGAGCCCAAATTATCTTTATCATCCTTTCATTTATTTATTACATAATTTAACTAGGAGGAAAGGAGGGTGAGTGTCTCCATGTGAGGAAAAAATCTACAGTAAAGGTGTATGATACACAATGGCAGCTTAATCTTTTTGTGAATGGGGTGGTATGAAAAGTAACGTAAGGATCTTGGAGAAAAGGCAGTTTTGCTGTTTGCTGATGTCAAGGCACTGGTGGCAGAGTTGAGAGAGAAATTGCAGAAGATGGTGTCTGAATACGGTAGAGTGTGAGAGGGGCGAATATTGAGACGGGGAGGAAGAAGACAGGCTGGTTGGAGCATGAGTTTAAATCAAAACCTGGTGGAAGTAGAGTATTTCAGATACCTAGGAGTAGACATGGCAGTGGATGAAATAAGCTACATGGTGGGTGAGGAGGGCTAATGTCCTGAGTGCAATTACGAATGTGTGGAAAGAGTGGTCACTGTTTGTGAGAGCAAGATGGGTATGTTTGATGGTATTGTAGACCCGATGGTGCTGTATGTTTGTGAGATGTGGGACCCAGATAAAAAAAAGTATGGATGAGGGTGGATATTGGAAATTAAAAGCATGAGCACAATATGTAGTGTGGCGAGGATTGATCAAGCAAGGAATGACACTGTGAGAAAGAAGTGTGATAATATGCAGAGTATGTTTAAGAGAGCCAAGTAGAGTGTGCTGAAACAGTTTGGATATCTGTAAAGGATGAGTGAGGAGAGACTGACTAAAATAGTATATGTGTCAGATGTAAAGAGAAAAAGGAGCAGAGAGAATGAGGACAAGAGAATGGATGGATAACAGATACTTTGAGTGATCAGGGCCCAAACATGCAGGTTAGTGGAATGTGTTTGCAATAAGGCAAATTGGAGTGATGTTGTATACAAGGAGCAACATGCTGTCAACAGGCTGATTCAAAACATATGAAGCAATTAAGGAAAACCACAGAAAGATCTGTGGGGCTTGGCTATGTATTGGTCTCTGGTTTCAGTTCATTTTGCACGACAGCTATGCAGGAAGTGGCAAACAAGAATGCAAAAGAAATCCAGTAAATGAAATAAAAATGCCGTGTACTGGGACAAGTCCAACAACATACCATAATATGAGAGTGAATCAGATCCTTGATGTTTCATTGTGAACATGTCATCCTCTAAACTGATGAAATTTACATACTGGTCATACACCTGAAAGAGAAACAAGAAAAAAGTAATTTTTTTTTCAAAAAGTAAAACTGGATTTAACAGACAGCTGTCATGTGAAAACAAGCTCAAGAGAAAGAAAGAAAGCCCTCCCCATCCTCATTTCATATCTGGAGATCTAAATAATGTCATCCACAATCCCCTCCACCCCTCAATCACCAGAGGACCAAGCCAACACAGAGGTATTCATAAAACTCTCTGGATATTTTCAGTTACTTTTGAATGCTAATCTATCATCTCTTATATGGAAAATGAAAGTTATGAATCATGAAAAACCCTTTCTACCCTTAACTACCTGATAGATAATGTTGGCATGGTTCAGCCTGGATCCACCTTCTGACCCTTTCTGACCAATCAACATACTCCATTCAGCAATAATGTCATCATCCCCAGGTTGTTGGTAGAGATGCAACTCATTAATCGCAAAACACAGAAGTCAACCAGGTACTGAAAGTGAGGGAAAGGAAGGGTAGGGCACACAACCAGGAAATTGCTTAAAGGATACTGCCACATGGGAAAAGTTTTTTCATTCTTCAAAGCTTACATTTCTCTCAAAAGCATACCAACATTAAGGAGGATCAGAGGAAACTTTCATCAAGAGGCAAGTATATATATTCATTCTAATTTAATTGCCATTTCCCTTATTTCCGAGGTACCACCAAGAACAGTCAAGGAAAGGCTAGCTGTCATGTAAAATACACTGAAAGCACAGCTCTCTGTCCGCAACCAGGCCACAGACCTTTCCACAATACCCAGTTAACTTCACGTAATTATATCAGAGGGGTAACTACCAAGAAAAACAACATAATTCAGCAAGAGAAGTGATAACCTGAGTGGATTAATATACATTAAGTCATACTTTTGATGAGGAATTCCTATCATTAAGACTTGCTTATTATCAATATATAAAAGTTTAATATAAAATAATCAGTTCCATCATATCACCTTCTTAATATTTGCTTGACATCCAGCTTGTAATGCTGCCAAGGCTAAATCTTCCATCTTTTGTCGGCTGATTGGAGAGATGAAATTTAGATAATACGATGAGTACAGACCATCACTAAAATCCTGGCCTATTCTTATCAAGTTTTCTTCAGTTGGTTGACAAAAATATATGGCAGGTACATCAGGCACTTCCCCTCGTTCACAATGGAGCAACCTGAGGAATATGATTAACTTTGAACACATACACATATCTAACTACATTCCTACTTCCACCATTAAGCAGTGTTCCATGATATATCTAAAATACTATTCACCATATAGCCTCTTTCATTTGTTTCTAGTTTTCCTCCCAATGAACACCAGCTTACAGCCTCAGAAAGAAAAATATAATGAGATGAGTAAATGGTGGAAGGTCATGCAGAAAGAGAATGAAGATAATGGAGAATAAAACAGTGCCTTGGGGAACTCATTCACAGAAACAGCAAGTTTGTGAGGTATTACTGTAGGTGATGACTGCTTAGAAGCTGAACACAAAGTCTGCTGCATTTCATTTCTTTTTGTTTTGTGGTGTGGTGTAGAATATTTTTTTCCTAAGAGCATGTGATGAAGTACTGTCATCTTATTTTCTATGGTGAGTAGCATGGTACTAACTGTACGTAAGAGAAGGCCTAAAGCATATACAACAATATATTAACATTCCCCCCACTGTTCTGTGTAAATCATCTTTTTGTGTAGAACATTACATGATGATGAAGTAAACAAAATGAAACTACCTTTACTCTCAGAACCCATGAGACAGTAGTTTTCTACACATATAACTTAATCATATTCAGCCACTATACCATAAAAATATCAACACTACTGTAATCTATCGCCAGAGGATGTTAATACAGTAACACAGTACCCAGAATTACCTTTTTCATATTTACATCAATGTATCCACATCTATGAAAAATTCATTATGACACGTACAAAGACTGGGATGGGGAGTAAACACAGGTGAAAGGTTCTGAGCTCTATTTTTCAAATGTCTTGTCTTAGACAAGCTGAAGTGTTACAGAAATAAAGCTGAACAGCTTTTACCTGTGCTTCATACCATCCCAATCAACATATCCACATCTATTATTCTTTTATACACAACTTATTGAAGCATTTCCACACTACATTCTTTTCTTCTGTTATCAAAATATCTGTAACAGGGCTGACTGTTTTATCATCCTAAACTATTCTAAAATTATTCTTGAACAACCCCATGAAGCCTCACAAAACGTTTCCCACTACCATGTGTATTTTTGCACAGGTTAAAGATTCTATATTCTACATTCAAGATCAAATGTTTCCTTTAAATCAGAACAAACATCTAAACTAGTAATGCATTTTTTTGATATCACAACACTAGACACAAAATTTAGCCTTACTGAAAAAACTTATTAACAGTTAGAAAAGCAACAAAGCACTTAGCAATTTCTTACATGTGGAGTGTGATACCCATTTCTCGCAGATCTTTAACGGAAAGAAGTGGCGAGATAATATCTTGTCCATGTTTGTCATAGATCAACACAGAGAATGTTGTTTCACTTCCCACAGTAGTGTTTCCTACACCACTGTTCAAGTTAATCATGCGCCGAAGCGATGCTGAAAAAGTCAACATGATGTTATGGGTACAGTAAAGCAAAACAGTATTTAGAAATCTCTAATTTTTGAAAATACAAACATATGCACCTGTACATATTCATTTATATGTACATTTATTACACACACAATACAAAGAATTAATAATCCTCAACAAGTATAAAAGCTCAAGAGGAAGCTGTAGTCACATAAAGCTTGTGAAACACATGGCACCCCACCTTTTATACTCACAAGTATCAATAAACCCACGAAAAACAACTGGTGTCAATTTAGACCTCACTCAACAAGGGTAATGTTCTGCAAGGATTGATAATAGCTGATGTAGTGCCAATGTTCAACAAAAAGATGACTATAAAAGAGCCCTGAACTCCAGACCTGTATCAATAATGAGCATGGCCTGACAATATAAATGAGAAAACAACCAGTGAAGAACCAGACTATTTCTTGACTGGCACAAACTACTTCAGTTACAAGCTTCATAGATTCAGAAAGAGATCATGCGAGAAATCTAGTGGGTATCAACAAGATAGTAGACAACACCTTAACAAAACAAAAAAATGTATGCGGATTTTGTACTCATGTACTGCAAGAAGGACTTTGATGCTGTTCCCTAACAAAAGTGGGTGAATTTAGAGCTACAAGCCAAGAGTGATTGAGGACTACATAAATAAAGTGCTCTTTTTCAAATGGGAAGAAGCAGAGAACACAACTCAGAAGAGGCTTTTTGAACTGGATGAGTGGCCTTGGGAACAAGTTTCCTCACAAATCAATGTTGGAGGCAATACTATTCCTGAACTTAACAAATACTGTAGTACAAAAGACAAAAGAAGCCATTACCCAAGGCTAATTTTTGATGTGGTGATGAAATAGATGAAAGAGACTTTTTTCAAGCTATGTACAATGGGAAAACTGTGGGGTCAATTAATGAAAACATAGGTAATACACTTGTACAATATCAAAAGAACCTACAAAAACCTTACCCAGTAATATAAATGATTATAGACATACCACAATTATATTCATCTCCCATTAGGATCACATGATTCCTCTTTGTTGTCTCCTTATTGACATCTGTTGCTATATGGACTGTGCATTTCTATGAGTGTGACTGGGACATTATCAGAATAACAAAAATAATAATGAATCTTGGCTACTTGAGAAATTACATACGTTTATCATCTCTTCATTTTTGTGAGTATACTACCTACTTTTTACTTTCATTAACCCTAAATTTTCCCTGATACCTAAAACTGCCTAATCTAATATCTTTTAATAAAGTATGAAGATTCAACTCATACTCCAAAACTATTACATTAGGTGACATTTTACAAGACAGATGTGCTTTTCCTAGAAGTATAACTGTGTTCTCATTGAATTTTTGTTGTCCCTGTAAAGAAATAATCTAGAGTGCTGGACTTCATTTTCTTACTCATAAATCTGATTCTTCAATATCAAATACATTGTTGGTGGTAAGGTAATAAGGAATAGGGAAAATGTAGGGTTAAATAACAAAGGAGCCATGCCTATTGTAACACATCAAAATATGTGTCCATCCAACACTTTGACCACCTTCATATATCTCCTCCCAAGTATCACTGACATGGACTTATGGTTCACAGGCACAATGTTGTGTCTGCTTAACTTTTACTAGGATACCGACCTGTCTGGTAAGACTCTGAAGCAGGGGACATGCCTTACTTCTCCTGCAAACTATGTGACAGTGCCAATGCCAACAATCTTCAGCATTACTGCCCTGAGTGTCCCTCAGTCAGGAGCCTACTGCCTCAAGGACAGTACCTGACTGATATATGTAATCATCTACTAAAAGTCAATAATTTGAATAGCATTCTTAAGCGACATCAACAATTTGGTAGATGCTAACTCCTGTATAAACCCCACTATATCTACGTAACTAAACAGACGAGTTCCTCTGTATATAATGGCTAGCCTCGTGGTCTTGTTATTATGTACGTTGCCCCTTGGGCATAATAAATTCATTAAAACAAAAAAGTTTCAAATGTCTGGGTTTCATCTGTGTTGATATTTCATTATCATAAATGTGTGCCTCTTCAAATTGCCACAATTCCCGTATTATGGAAGGTATATTGTAAGTGCTGATAAATGTAGATATAGAAATCTGACGCTGAGTGGGAAATATCTTACGTGAATTAACCTAAGCCCTAAATTTAAGGAGACATTTGATCTTACCCACCATATATGCAAAATACAGACCCAGCTGGATTTGAATGTTACAGCACAAGGTGACATTCGGAGGAATTCATAAACAACAAAGGAAATACAGACTTTACAAGTAAGTTCTCTTGTATTACACATTCAACAGGTACATATAAAAACATTACCCATATAAAACTGCAGAATCTATGCAAGCAACAGTTTAATGATTTTTGTCAGCTGTCCACAGGATGGTCACTAATATCCTTGCATATATTGTGAGGAGATCAAAAAATGAATGTATGCCATTAGCGTCCTACCTATTCCATCAATTAGATCTAAACGAAAGTGATATGAACTATTCAGTTTAAGGGTTTTTCCACACTATTTCCCACTACTTCAAAGCCCGGCTCATTTAAGGAAAACAAAATTGATGGAGTCTGTGATGCTACACCTACAATGTTACACCCTTTGTGCACCTTACACATTATAAGGATTACACTGGAACCAAAATCGATATTTTCTATCAATTCTTTTCTGCACGTAGGCCTTCAATAATTTTACCTTCAATTCTGTAAATATTGTGCATAACCCAACCAGTCATTATCAAAAGTTAGTAACGATGCTGAGCCACTCAATTTCCAAAGTTCCCACATTTTCATTTCTTTAACTCAGTAGTGCCTACTGGTAAATATAATTACTAAAGAAATTACAACTGCCTCAAAGTTATTCCAAGTGACACACAAAATGTTAACAGCTGGTTCCTTTTAAACAGTCTCCTTTTCGCACTGAATATGATAGTTATGAGTCTTGTTAATCATATTTTCGAGTGAATTGCCATTTTCCTTCACAAAGACCAAGAAATTACCTATCTGCTTTTCCCGTAAGCTTACTGCCATGATTTGTTTACGTGGAGGACTGGCAAAAGGATGGAAGATATAAAAGTTTCAGCTGTCAAGTGGCCCATGATACTTTTCAAGCAACTTTCTAACTTTTCTATAATGAACTTCTTATACTTTATTTTTTTGAGATCTCACTCATCGAACAGAATTTATGTTCAATTGTAGAACTTCTCCAAAATATCTATTATCATAAAGGAAGAAATAAAACATATTCTTTTAAATGAATACAAAAATTGGTAAATAATGAATGCAATTTTTTTTGTTATAGGAACCCTAAATGAAATTTAAAGTATCATCAATATAACCATACATTTTGTTTACATTTTCTTCATGGTAGTAAGAATTTTCTTCCTAAGCTGCAACTGGAGACTTTATCATGATGTTTAAGTACTGACGTCATGCATGTGCATTTATTTGAATACATTGCATTCTTGATTCGGGTTGTTATTTCTGATGATATACAGGTCGTCATCAGTCGCTGAGTCTGTTTTTGCATCCTTATAGATTCTAGATTCCCTGAGCAAAGCTGGAGCTTCTGCAGCTTGAGGCTGCACTTATGCAATAACGCAGGAGCAGGGAAATGGAATCCCATGAGTAGAGCTGAGGTGTGCTGAAATGGGATGAACAAATGGAGAATATGAGCAAGGATATATGTGTCAGAAATAGAGGAAACAAGAAGAGGGAAACTAAAACTGGTGACGGAATGATGGAGTTAAGGCTTTAGGCCTAAATTTGCAGGAGGGTGAAAGGCATGCTTGGGATAGAGTGTCATGAAATGATGTGGTATGCGGGGGGAGAGGTGCTGTCTATGCCTGCTTTACATACAAGGGAATATGAAGCAGACGGAGGTGATCTCGAACTATAAGGGCCCTGGTTGTGGAATGGGACTGAGGTTTCGGTGTATTACACATTACAATATGGTGAATGGATGGGAGAGAAAGAGGCCTTTCCTTTGTCAGTTCCTGGCGCTACCTCCCTAACGCGGGAAACAGCCATTTCCCGCGTTAGCGAGGTAGCGTTAAGAACAGAGGACTGTGTCTGGGGGGAAAATCCTTACTTGGCCCCCTTCTTTGTTCATTATTTAAAGAGAAGTAAAAACTGGAGGGGAGGATTAAAAACATGTTCCCCATTTCCAGCATGAGCGAGGTAGCGTCAAGAACAGATGGCAGAGACAGTGGTGCCCTGCAACACTGACATTGCTATCACGAACAAATTAACGAAATTGATATTCTGTCTTTCACTGGATATCGACCTTATAAACCTTACATCAATACGATTCAATATTCAGTTTGAAACACTATGAAGTAGAGAAGCGGCTAACAAGAACAATCACTTGTTAAGGTACATAGGAAACTGAGTAAAGAATGTGTTGAAAACAAAATGCTTTTGCATTATCAAAGTGGAAGAATGGAGGCGATGAAATTGTGAATAATGTATACTGACTACAAAAATTTCAATTGTTTTTTAGTACAGAAAATTGGAGGAGAGGCCCCACATTATACAACCTCCTCGTTGTACTGTGCAAATTGCTAATTACACTTTACCTCTTAGGACTGTGTACAATGCTTGTTTCATATTCTAAAAGTTGAGGTCCAACTTTTCCAAATGTGTGGGTATTCTGATGTCATTATTTCTGACGTCATCTAACTCTCCAGCTGTGGCTTAGTAAAATCCTCAACCCATTACTTATATCATACAGAAGGCAAGTTTATTGAGACTGGCAATTCTACTCTACAGAATTCATTCATACTTTAAATGTTGCAATGGTCCTGGCCATTTAATAACTCACCGAGGATCGAATTACCCATAATATATGATACTAGTGAATTTATGAACTCCCCCAAGTGAAGCATTTGACTGTATTTTGTTCAATTGTAGGAGTATGTTATCTTTGCCATGAAGAATACTTAGCCAAGGTGTCATGAGAGCCATTTCACTTTTAGGAAATCATGTGATTCCTTGGATGGATGGTATTAATGGCTAACGTCCGGTGAACATTTAGGCGGTAAAAAGTTTTTAAGGACGCGGCGATTTGAACTTTAGGATATCGACTGTAAGCCACACTTATTGGTTATCGTACCATTTAGTCGGCATTTGTGTGTGTAAGGTAATTTTGCTATTGAACCTCTATATCTTGTTACAACCAAGTTTAGCTCCGCACGGCTTGGATATTAAGTGATTTTGTTTTCGTGTTAGTGGAGTCCCCTTTAACACCGATTATTACTTTATAAAACACACAGTAGATCATATTGAAACTATTGACTTTTTGTTAGTACTAGAGACTTCCAGCACTGGGATATTTATATTTGAGGCATCTGTAGCACGTATGATTTGTGCTAACGTAAAATGAACCAAGTGCCTCCTAGTGAGACATATCAACACCAGTGTAGTGCTGTTCACTATTGTAGTAATGCACTTTCACTGCAAGTATTTTTTTATTTCCCTAGATGAGTGGAGGCCTACATCACTTATTTATTTTTCTCCTTTGATGGTCTTTCATATCACGTAAGAGAAATTGCATTACTCCTAACATTTAAAACACTTGTGTCAAAGACCAGGAACCCCAGAGCATCCCATTAGTGGGCTTGAGGTTATGTAATATTCATGAAAATTAAGGTCAATAAATTCTATAAAAAGAAATGTCATTACTCAGCTTGGTTTTCTGTTGTATTTCACAAACTCTCCTGCTCTCATCTTAAAGTTTAGTGGTATTTGAAATTTGGTGATATTTGTGTTAGTGTAGTGCTTAGAGCAGATACCCAACCTCTTTTGATGCAGCGTCACTCCTTAAACTTGGGAGATCCTTTAAGGTGTACCTAATATCTCCAGTTGAATTACCCTTGATTTCACTATTCTTTGTAGAATTTGATAATGGTTAAGGCGACTATCTAATTCTAATACATATATAAGCATATGTTGTTTATTGTAAATTTCTCACAGCAACCATATGAAAGTTCTATCTTTTTTATTCCAGAATTGGTTGGACCATGACAGTCCTGTCACGGTTATCAACAGCCTTACAATTTAGGAGAGATGTGTCTTTACGCTGGTTGTTTGGGAAAGGTAATAGGACTCCAAATGCAACTATATCTCGAGGTCTCCGGCAACCTCGGGGGAGAAACAGAAAAGGTGGAATGAATCTAGCCCCTGAAGCCTTAACAGAAGTTCCAAATGAAAATAATATGAGACCTGGTCTCATAAAAAGTGTTATATTTGCAAGTGGGTTTTGTGGTACTGTGTTTCTCTCTGCAACAGTGTGGCAATACGAGTCAATACGTTATGATATGCAAAATAAATCTTGGACCAAGTGGGCCCAAAAACACTGGAATCAGCTGGAAGGCTGGGAACAGAAAGAAGGTGATTTTCGTAAAATGATCAACAAGTGGTGGAATGGGCTTAATGAAGGTGAAAAGGTGTTTTGGCCAATATGCTTCATCAATGCTGTGGTGTATGCATGTTGGAATAACCCTGCCTTGCAGCAAACTATGTTACGCTACTTCTGTTCGAATCCGGCAGCTCATGCTGTCTGTTGGCCAATGTTCTTGTCCACTTTTAGCCATTTTGCATTTTTCCATTTTGCTATGAATATGTATGTTCTACATAGTTTTAGCTCCAGTGTATGTGGTTCATTAGGTAAAGAACAATTTCTTGCCATGTACCTGAGTGGTGGAGTAATATCATCCCTTGCCAGTTA
Organism: Panulirus laevicauda; assembly: GCA_032273605.1. NCBI lineage: Eukaryota > Metazoa > Arthropoda > Malacostraca > Decapoda > Palinuridae > Panulirus > Panulirus laevicauda. Next base: position 2,804 of record JAUTXX010293573.1, on the reverse strand, counting down.
TGTGTTCAAAGTGGCCATGCGTTGCCCTGGGCCATCACTTGGTGCCTCTGGGGCTATTATGGCTCTACTTGGCTACTTTTGCACACGAAATCCTGATGCTCAACTTGGCATTGTCTTTATTCCGGGATTTAGTTTTTCTGCAGACATTGCTCTCAAAGGGGTCATGTGCTTAGATGCTGTTGGAATGGCCTTAGGATGGCGAATGTTTGATCATGCTGCCCATTTGGGAGGGGCAGTATTTGGTCTCACTTATGCCTATTTTGGTTCTAAATATATATGGGCAAACAATCAGTCAATTATGAAGAAGTGGCATGAATTAAGAACGCAAATCAGTGCAAAATCAGAAGGAAAAAAGAAAGAGGAGTAGAAACAGTGAAACTTTAGTGCTTTTTGCAGTGATTGCATATACATAGACATACTTTAAAGTATTATCAGAGGATGATTCTGTTATTTCATAATTTTTTATGTAACTTCAACAAAAAATGTATATATCTATAATAAAAGATTATTACAGACTTCCTATCATGTTTCTTCATATACTTTATTGGAAAATCTTATACCATGTTATCTTTAACTCTGACCCCTTTAACATGGGGTTTGTTCAAACGCAAACATGCACTTTATTTTGGAATTAACTTTGTGGAATGGGGGTTCCCAATCCTATGGGCTTATAAGAGGGCAGACACTCCCCCCACTTTCTGGAATAGACTTGGCATAAAGTTACCTTAAGAACTATATTTTTCTTTGGTATGTACTTATATAATCTTCAAATTAGGTAACACATCTTTGTTGTTTTATAGTTACTGAATTTGTAATAATTTAAATCCACCGAAGTAAATTCTTTCCAGGAATGCTTAGTTCCATCCTGTGAACTTTCTGAAGGTTTTCAGTTCACATACCTTAAGAGATATGGAGTTCGTTAAGTTATCAATGGCTATATGCAAAGTGTATGTAATTTCTCAAAATCTTAAAAACCTGAAGATAGTTTACGAGATTTTTACATCAGTAGTTTTAACTTGATATTAACGGCTTTAATGACTGTAGCAGTCTATAGGCTTAAAGCCTAGATAACTTAAGAAAGTAAGTTTTCATGGATATTGAAGCATCTGTTTATAAAATCTCCTACCAACTTTTGTTATGAAACTAAGTTCATGTGATGTCTATAAATTCATTTATTATGGTAGTTCCATGTATAATAGCACACATATGATTCAAAACATGCTTACTTTGTGTATGATGAGTGTGAGTTATTTCATATTTGTAAGTGCATTGCCTATGAATGAAGATATGACAAATCTATTAGAAAGTTCATGAGAAAAATAATTTCTTTATATTAATCCATATATTTTCTGTATATTATTCCAGAAGGTAAGCCTGTTAATGCGCAGAAATCTGTGTTTTATGTTTATATTGTGTATGTTATCTATCAATATATCTGATGCCTGTTCCACTTGGAATTCTCTGAAAGGGTGGCCTTGGCAACAGAATCTCCATACCTAAAGAATTTAAGTGCTGCTTCTTAGCCTTATGTGCCTCACCCTTAACAGGCCACTGGTAGAGGTTACGTACAGTGCAGTGTTTGCAGAGGCTCTTATCTAATGTTCCTAATGTATACTTGTATCTGATTCTCCTATCTACTACTTCAAATTACTGCTCCTACTATTTTGTCAAAAGGCATGGCTAGTGCATAGTGCACGCTGCAGGAAAATGTAGAGTTATGAAGAATGATCTGTGTCAAGGTAAGTGTTGTCAAGTGTTGCATATAACAAGGAGAGATTGTAAGTTTGTGGACAGAATACCAGTAGTCCATGTGTTAGTGAGGCAGAAAGGAAAGACAGCTACCTGGGTCAGAGGAGTGCGACTGACAACCACCAAAGTTCTGGCTCTATGCAGATGTCACTAACCCTCCCGATACCCACTATGGTGAAATGATTGACTTTTTCCTGTCAACTATTGTACAACTAGGTCATTTGGAAACAGTTTAGGCACTTTGGATGGCATACACTGTATTAATCTGGTATATTTCGCCACATTTCATGGTATTGTCACTCAAAGTTGTAGTGTGGCAATAATTAGGATGCTCATGGATTCATTCTGCTCATATGTTCATTGATGTATATGGAAAGATTACATATTACATTGGGTCCTTCCAATTTAAGTTGCCCAGGTATGCTACACATGTATTTGAACACCACTGATGAACATATGAGCTGTGGTATCATGTACTTGAGAATATTACCTGTATTGTTGAAACAGGTGAATACTTCACTGAACAGTAGATTAATTAACTCTGATAATCATTAACAGTTTCATTTTGAGAGAAAACTAACAGGCCCTGCATAACTCTATTTTTTTTAGGCACCGTGACTGTATGATTCTTTTAATGCTGAAAATATCATCCATGAATCTCTCAGTATTATTTAATATCAAATATAAGTGGAATCCATATTTCCTAAGTAGCCCCACACTTTACCCCTAAGCTGGTCCCAAACCATTCTCCAATTCCCTAGAGCGAGGTTTCCCAAAATATATTATCCCTATATCTTATATTATCCTGAGTATATCCACACACATGCAGACATCCCATCTTGAGCCTAAAAGGAGGATGATCACTCCTTGTTTGGTTCTTTTGTGTATTATCTTTTAGGAATTGAAATACGAGAAGGGTAAGGTTTCTAATCTCCCGGTTCCGCCCCCTTTAGTCGCCTTGTGTCACATGCAAGGAATACAAGGGTAGTATTCTTTCTACTCTATCCCCATCGGTAAGGTAAATATATATAGGTAAAAAGAATATTTCCCACGTA
>JAUTXX010293243.1:680-13949 GCA_032273605.1 Panulirus laevicauda | reverse complement strand
TTAGATAAGAGACTGATTGAAGGTAGATACAGAACGACAGAAATTATCTACATATGGACAGAAGTGACCCTGATGGAATTTGATGGATCTGTATAGCATCTTGGAATTGGGAAGCAGTGATCTGCTTAAATTCACTTGTGTCTCTCTGTCTATATCTCTGATGCCAGTTCTCTTTGGGAACTCCCTTGCAAATGTGCAAAATCTACCTGTATCTTTCCTGTCACTCATTTCTCATATTTACATTTCAAAACACTAGAGTTCAGTTTTACTATACATAAACTTGTTAGGCATAACCATACCTTCACTCTGTCCTGGAAACTCCATGTAATGAACATTACAAAATCTGCTTCCCAAAAGTTGGAGGTGTTGTATAAGTGGTATTTTTCATTTTCTTGAGTAACTTCCATGTCTGTAGGGGCCTTATTCACACTAGAATTGAGCATTGTTTAGAGTTCTTGGGAGTAGTCTTCTTCCACCTCTCAAAGCCAAAATGGACACAAAAGCCTTCTGCCTCATTAACTTGCTGGCAGTCACCTCTCTTCAATCAACCTTTCTGTCTGCTGTAATGATGTTACCCTTTCTCTGGTCTGTATGTATTATTTCATCCTATGCTCTCATGAGTTTTCTGCATGTTTCCAAGCCAGTCAGACTTGAACCTCAGTCATGTCATTGGTGATCCCTTCTGACAGCCTGTATGTGGAGACCAGTCATGTCAGGATCAGTTATGATACTACCTCCCTCAGACTCTGAAGCTGTAATTATTTTTTTCTTCTTTTGTGTTTCCCTCTTTCTATAACCTTTTCCCCTTTTAAAGTCTGCTCTGCAAACAACTAATTAGCTTAAATTAATGTCATTATTCTTGGCCTAATACAACTTATTTTTCTTTTTCATCTGAGATGGCCATCGTTATAGCATATTTTGCAAAAATGAGTAATTAAATAACAAAGCCTTCCCTAACATGGTGTACATTACCCCACAGCACCAGTGACAGTGTACGAGAATTGCTACCAGGATGATGTGCTAGCACCAGTAATATTCTCAGTGGCTGTGGGGCTGGACTCAGAGGCTAACATTGCTAGCGTATGCCCCACACTCTGCCTCCAACAGGGATTTGCTGCAGCTGCTATCAGTGAAGGCATCCACTGCCTGTGTGGATCAGATAGTGAGTACTATGCTTTACTATATATTTCTCTCCATAAGAATGGAATACATGACTCATAGCCTCTATATTTACATCATATCACAAAGAATATAAGATTCATTATGCATCTTTCCAGTGGTTCAGTGGTTATGATCACTTGACTTTTAGGAAAATTATAAGATTCATTTGTTATTCTTCCTTTCAAATGATTTATGATCACTTGGATTGATTAATAAAATTGTTTCTTTGTGTTACATCTTTATTAATGTAAGTACCTTGACGAGAATGTTATGAAACAGTTGTTTACTCACCCTAGAATATTTTCAGACATTCAGTGTGTAATGTATTTATCCTTTTATCCAGCATTAGAAAACCCTCAAAAGTTGGCAAGGCTATAAAGGTGAAGCAAAATTTGGGGTTTAACATTATGATACAAAAACTGATATAAACAGCATTCCATGGGTGCCAAGAATTCATTTATAATCACTATTATATGATGATATTTTATTGGATGGATGTAGCCAAGATAATTAATGCGCTTTCAAAGGAGATTTGTTTTGAAATTCTCAAGTGCGAGTTCATGAATTTATTATGATTTGTTTCAATTCTAGTAAGAGAAAGTAGCTAGTTAGATGTTCATTTTGCACTTGCTGTTGGACTTTTAAAATGTAAATTGAAATAATGATTTTATAGATTAAACAGTATTTGTTATAGGCAGGGTGAGTGATGATGATATTCTGAATAGCTGTAGGACTATGTTTATTGTGGAGAGCTATACTGCTGACTGCCATAGGGACTGATGTTTAGAGAGAGGAAGTATCATGTTATATCCTATCACATATTTGCAATGCTTTGTGCAAAGAGATCTTCAAAAAGTCTTTAGTTTCAAAGTGTCTGCACATCCACAGTATATCTGTTTGAGTGACTTATGTAACACACTGTATCAGCTGTTTTTGGTATTCACTCCTGCACTACATACAGCTGTGTCTAAGATTAATCTTCAGTATTTCATTCATATACTCACCTTGTACTCTAATTAATGTTGATTACTAAGTCAAGGTAGATATCATATATTGATTATGTAACCATTGCCACCCATTCCATCACACTGTCAGTCACTCAAGCATTTGTGAAATTGTCCCATTTTTTCTTATTTTCTCTGATGATTTGTGTTGAAAATATGATATAGTAAGAAAATACGATATAAGATTATTCACTTTTTTGTCCTTTATTCATACTGCTAATTGCACTAACTAACAAACCAGGAATCAACAGAACTTGTGAAACTCCTACTTATGCATCATGCAGCTATGGTCAGTTACATGTTGATGATAGTTTGCTAGGCCTGTCCTTTTCCATGTACTACAAAAAAAAAGAAATGAGAAGATATTGAAGATTCACATTATAATTGAGCAAATGTGTATGCGATTACCTATTTTTTCACTGTTGGGAGGGATTTTCCACCCATAGGTCCCCATGTCTTGAACATTCTCTTCCTATCATAGAACTTCCTAGATTTATGTTCAGACTCCTATGTGTGTATTGGTGGGTAGATCAAGAAAATTTCATAATGTAGTACACAAAAGATAAAGAAAGATTGTTTTAAACTTTAACTTTTATATTTTCACTGTTCAGTATATGACTTGTTTGTAAGCTTGTTTGGTTTTAGATTTTAAATCACTCAGTAAGGCATATTTTTCCTTATGTATGGAAGTACTACCCATTTTTCTTAGGTCTGTTCTTTATCTACTTTACCAGAAAATACTGATCCAGTTGCCCAGTCAAGTCATCCTTATTCAAACCTTGCGTATAGTGATCAGCACTACTGTGGACTTCCATGTTTATTTCCATTTCTCCCCAGCTGGATCTTGAATTTGACTTAGTATTGTGTTATTTCTTTGACAGTACCTCTGTTGCTGTGAGTTTATCTCAAGTCTTTGTTATTCTCTGGTACTCCCTCTTTATCCTCATCAACATTCACTATAACTAAGCCAAAAAATTAATATGAATATTCTTCTTTGAGGAAGTTACATAGCGTATCACCATGCTGAAAAGAGTTCTTGTAATGTTTGGCTCCCTAGTGAATGCTGGGTTAGGTTTTGGTGCTTGTTTTTTAATTTTTCAGTTTTACCTGTAGATTGCAGATAATCTCTGTGGGAGGGATCAAAGTACACATGTTAGAGGGCCTGTTTCCAATTTGATTGAGATGACCAGCAGAGCATCACAGGATTTGGTTTTGGGACCATTACTCCTCTTGATCTTCATAATAACATGCCTGAAAGTATGGAACCCTGCCTGAATATGTTTGCAGATGATGCAACAGTCATAGGTGAAGTGAAAAGTGAGGAGGATTGCATGAGCCTACAAAGAGATGTGATCAGACTCCAAAATGGGCGTGAATTGTTGTTGATGAAAATCAGCCAGAGCATAATGTAACGTAATGAGGATGGGACAGAGCAAGATATGATTATTGTTTAGTAAGAAATAAGCTTTTGGATTCTGTGAGAAGAACTTGAGAGTTGACATTTTTCCTAGACTGTCACCAGAGTCCCCTGTTGTGAGAACAGTAAATGAGACAAACTGCTTCCGTAGATGGCTGAGGAAATATTTAGCAAGCTATTCATGTCCAATTTGGTGAGCATACCAAAGGAAGCACAAAGAGCTCATAGAGAAAGTCCTCAAGAGGTCTAACAGTTGGTACCAGAATTAACAGAGCTAAGGTGCAGGGAAAGGCTGGAGGCTTTAGGTTTACCCACCTTGGAAGAGAGCAGGCTGAGGAGTGACTTGATTAAACTTTTAAGCTTTGAAAAAAGATCTATAATGTGGACATTGGACAGTTCTTCCAGAGGTGTAACGATAGATTAACCAAGTGACATTACATGAAATTAAGTAAGAAATAATGATGTAAGGAAATACTTTTATAGTACGAGAATGGTAGGTAAAGAAAACAGACTGACTGAAGACATGGTTAATGCAGACAGCATACATAAATTTAAGAGGTTGTATGATAGCAGAGAATGTTCAAGACATGGGGCTCCATGAGTGTAAAGTTGCTTCCCCATCCAGTACAAATAGGTAATAACCACTTAAGTTTACTTTTACCCATTAATTTCATGTTCATTAGTTAACATAACATCTAAACTTTTGAATTTCCATGTATGAAATCAAATGGAGTTACCTTTCAAACCTCTTGTGGCATTTGTCTGTCAGTGGTGGCAGTGACAGCGCTTGCTACTGGTAACTGTGAGCTGTCATGTGATGATGCCTCCCCATGTGGCTCCATTGACACCTCCATGTTAGCAACGTTCTCCACTGGTGGAGGAAGTCCAGCCTTTACGATGACTGCCATCAATGATGTAAGTCATCCCTTATAGTTTAGGCCTTTTTGAGCTGGTAGTAATGGATAACCTAGGCCTTCTCTAGCTGATAGTGGGAGTAGCTTAGGCCTTTAGCTGGTGATAGGATACAGTAGTGTAGGCCCTCTGTAGCTGCTTGGGGGTTGTGTAGGCCTTTTCTGACAGGTCATAGGATACTGTAGTCCTTATTTACCTTTTAGGTGTGGATATTGGGATAATTTAAGCCTTCTGTGGATGCTTGTAGGATAGGCCTTGCCTCTTGCAGCTGGTGGTTGGGTGGTTTAGGCCTTTTCAGTCTGGTAGTGAAATCACCTAGGTCTTATTTGGCTGGTAATGGGGTAATCTATGTCTTCTCTTTGTTGGTAGGGTAATTTAGGCCTTCACTGGCTGTAAATGGGGTAGTCTGGGCCTTTGTTGGTTCGTAGTGGGAGTAGTTTGGGACTTCTTAGGCTGACATTGGGGTAATTTAGGTCTTTTTTGGCCTGCATTGTGGCAGTATTGTAACCAGTGAGGTTAAGAGGTGCTACTACTGTGGTATAGGCTCAAAATTGGAAAATGTTTTGAATTTCAGTACTTTTAGGGATAGTCTAGCTTTCTTAAGAAACCAAGTCTCACCATGCCTTCTCATGGTGACCTTGTTCATCTCCATCAGGACAATATTAGTTTTCTGAATACAGACAAACACTTGAAGTGTGCTGGAGTTTTAGTTTTCCTGACAGTTTTGGAGCCTTGCTGCCTCTGAGAAACACTTGCACTGGAGTTGCCCTTTGCCATTAGCCTGTCAAGGGTGAAGCACAAGAGGCTAAGAATTGGCACTGGAGTCTGCCAGTTATGTTGGAGAGTAAAATGGTTGAGCAATTGAGGGTGATGGTACTGAATGTGAAAGTGATGACTGGTGACAAAAGAAGGAAGTTTTTGGAGGAATTTGACAATTATAGTTTGGATGTGCTGGGGATTTGGGAAACCATATCTTTTGGGCAGGTGTATGGTGTGAAAATGGAAATGATGAATACAAGTTGTAGGAGGGTGTGAAAGGAGGAGTGGTATGGACAGGAGTGAATGAAAATTATCAAGGAAGAGGAAAAGAAGGATGTTCAATTGTACTATCACCAAGAGTGTGGGAGGGTGTTACAGAGAATGGATAATTACAAAATCAGTAGGAAAACAGTAGTACGAATAACTCTGGCTTATTAAAGGAGTAGGTTGAGTACATGTGTGTTTTTGTTTTTGTTACCATTGCTGTTAAAAGCTGTAGGATTTTTAATGTGTTGATAGGGTACCTTAGAGTAGTAGGGATAATTTGTGCATAGAGTCTTTGTTTTGTGCTGTTGCTTTTTGAATGGTTGTGTAGGTTGAGTGGAGGTTTGGGAGGGGGCTTTGATTGTTTTTGTGTGAATGGCTTTTGCATGTCCTGGTCTCTGAGTAAACCTTTATATGCAGTGGACATAATACAATTGAGGGCACTTGTTACACAGTATGACAGATTAGTGTTTCTTGGGTATTTGGGTGCCTATATGATCCATGAATAATGTCTCTGACACCAGTTTGCATTGATAGTTAGGATGATGAGTAAATGTTTGTGAATGTGTAGAATGCTTTGGTGTGACCCATAGTCCAGCATATTGGCTGGAGACAGCTCAAGGATGTGCTTTGCATAGGAGTTGGCACAAGGTTGTATGTCTTGTGAGTTGCTGGCAGATACACATTGTACAAGGGCCTGTGGCTACTCTTTTTCCTGCTGCAGCTTGTTTTCTTTCATGGATCTACTTCCTTCCTACAGTGCTGCTACAAGCAGGTGGAACCTAGTAGTAATCTTATCTCCACACAGCAATTTTATTCATATCATTTAGCTGTCTTGTTCTTATCACATAGCTGTCATAAGCAGATGAAATTTTCATTGAGGTCATAAGTTATTAAATGTATATTGGTGTACCATAACCTGAACCAGCATTAATTTTGTCTTGTCCAGCCTTATTTCTGAAAATCTAGCCCAGCCTAGTTCCCATAACTGCTTAACATGAGAAACCATAACTGGCCTATTTTGCAAATATTAAGTTTCCATATCCCTGTTTAGTAATAGTTCTGTCGTGCACTAGGATTATTCCCCATCATCGGGAGTAATTATAGTTTTGATAACCTGGCTTCCCAAAAGATGGCTGAGTGCTGATTCCCAAGACTTTTTAACCTGACCCATGCTGTCTTTCCTTACATCCACAGAACACAGGCATCACACTGACATTGCAACCTGAGGCTGCTGGTGCGACTTTCTTGGTGGATCTGAACTATGGAGCACCACCATCTTATATCACTACCAGTAATGTTATTGCTGACCCCTTCCTGGTGCCTGGCTTCTATGAGATCACTGGTAAGAATGGCATGAGAAAATGGCATCCACAGGGATGGAATGGTGAAAAGAAAAGGGGGAATATGATAATATACATCATTGGAGATGTATGGTGTGGGCTTGCCTCTTCTTTAGTGTTTCCATTGAGCTAGGGTACCAGTAATCTGAAATCTTAAAATTGAAGGCCTGCCATGGATAATTGGCATCTTAATGGATGAGAGACAGTAAGAAACTGAGAGAACAAAAGTTGAGATGGGAAGAGTGTTCAGAAAAGACCAAAATTCTTGTTTTCCTTTGTCTGTATGGTCATGATTATGTATTTTTTAATTAGATTTTTTTTCTTGTGTTTTCCAAATTTGATAATTTACAGTCATATACATGTTTATAGTTGCCCCAGTTCTCCAGCCTTATCCATGGAGTGAATTGAGACATATATCATCTTTCATCTGTGCTGAACCATAATTTCACCAAAATTTTCTTTCAGTACTTATATCTTATCTCTTTTTTTTTTTAATGATTTTTGGTCATATGCCAGACAAGATATGAGAGATTGCTCTGTTTTCCAATCGCTGTCCCTGGAACAGTCCAACATACATTTTGTTTTTCATATGTGCTTAGCTGTAGTTTTACTGTAATCTTTTTTTAGTATTCACATATCTTTTTTTCATACTTAATCGCTGTGTTCCTTGTTAGCAAAGTAGCACCAGGACAGATAAAGAAAGGCTGCATCCATTATTTCATTTTCATGTTTAATTTACATTTATTTACATTGATGCATATTTTTTTTTCTTTTTTTTGATAATCCGTAATCATGCAGATGACAAATTGTTGCCTCATTTCTCCATCCTCATCTGTGAAAAAGTCCAAGATGTATATAATCCTCTGTGCATTTAATTCTTTTTTCTCTCTCCTTTTCATTTGCCCATATATGTTTTTTTTTCACTCTCCTTTTCATGAATTGTTTATGGTTATTTACCTACTTATGGCACATGGCTGTCTTAGTTTTCCAGCCTCATTCTTGAAGCATTTTGAGATGTATATCTTCTTTCATCTGTTGTAAGCCATAATTTGATATGAAATTCATTTTGATATTTACATTTCACATTTATACATTAGTTCATTATTATAGCCATATACTTACGTATGGCAGACGGCTGCCTCAGTTCTCCAACCTTATCTTGGAACAGTCCAAGAAGGCACATCTTTTATCTGTGCTAAGCCATAGTTTTATCATAATTTTCTTTTTTAGTAATTACATTTATATTCACGTGTATACATATGTATGTAGGTGGGTTAATTTTCTTTTTAAGTAGTTACATTTACATTCATGTATATACATGTGTATGTGAGTGGGTTGGGCCATCCTTGTCTGTTTCCTTGCTCCACCTCGCTAAAGTGAGAGATGGCAGTTAAGTATAATAATGATAATTTTTTTTTCTTACTATTTGCCATTTCCTGCATTAGCAAGGTAGCATTAAGAACAGAGGACTGTACCATAGAGGGAATATTCTCACTTGGCCCCTTCTCTGTTCCTTCTTTTGGAAAATTAAAGATAAGAGGGGAGGATTTCCAGCCCCCCACTCCCTCCCCTTTTAGTCACCTTCAGAGACACGCAGGGAATACGTGGGAAGTAGTCTTTCTCCCCTATTCCCAGGGATAAAATAATATGAATGATAATGACAATATGATAATAAAATCTTTTGCTTTTTTCACGTATTCTGCAGTCAGGCACTTCCATCATTGTGTCAATTAGAACTTGTGTATACACTTCTCATGGTTTGCTTATCAACTTATTTCCTATGCAAGTGACTGTTGGAACAATAATAGCTTTCACCCAGTCCTCAGGCACAACCCTCTGTTTCCATGCTAAATTACATATCAAATGTGTTCACTCTACCACACTTTTTCCTCCATACTTCAGTATTTCACCTGTAAACCAATCCATTCCAGGTTCCTTTCTTATCTTCAACCTCATTATTGCCCTCTTTACCTTCCTTCTAGCTTCAAGCCTCTGCACATGATTTAACAACTTCTGTCTCATCTTTAACCACAATCATCAGTTCTGCAAAGTACCCTCTCTATCTTCCTTTCACTTCCTCCTCTTCTTTCAGCACTCCTTCCTTACTTCTCACATAAACATTTTTACTCTTACTTCCACCTCTTTCCTCTTTAACCTCCTTCCAGTTCAATTTCTTTTCCTTAAACTTTAGTTTCAACTTTCTTACAAATTCTTCTTATACTCACTCTCTGCTTTCTTCCATTAGCTTCCCTCCCCATTTACACATCTTATATTCTTCCATCCTTCTTTGCTGAATTTCCTCTGGTACATTTCATTCAAACAATTCACCATATGCCTTTTTCTTCTCTTCCACAGCATTTCTGATCTTATCCATAAACCATGCATTTCCTATTTTATTTTTATATCTCACAACCCTGTATCTAATTGCTGATTTTACAGTCTATCTGTAATCAATTTAAACACCTCATCTACACGTCCCTCTAAACTTTTGGTCACCATACTTTCATACTCTTTGAATTCTTTCTGATTCATCTTCTCGCTTGCCAACACTACCTCTCCATTCTTCCTTACACTGTACCTCCTCTTCTCTCTGATTCTTACCCCCACAAGAATTGCAGATTGGTTAAAATCTTCGAAGAATCCTCCCACAACTCTAGCATTCAGCACAGCCTTTCTCAACCTTTTATCTACAGCCATATCGTCAGTAAAACCTTTTTGCTCTTTTCTTCCATCATTTTTTATCCATGTGTACTTGTAAATCATCTTGTGTTGAAAGATGATGTTTGTAAGGAATAAACTATATTCTACACGGACATCCACAAGATAACTTTCATTTTCATTTACTCTAGGCTCTCCCCATTTACCATTTATCTCACCAATTTTATCTTATCCCACCTTCACATTCATATTACCCATAATGAAAACCTTTTTTTCCCTTTGTCATTTATACAGTCATTCAAATTTCTCCAGAAACATTTAATTTCTTTGTTAGCTTGCATAGTTTCATATTGACTGGAGCATATACACATAACCATGGATACTTCACAGTTCCAATCTCTCCTTTCACCCACACTATTCTTGATCCATTCCATTCATGCTCAGTGATGCCCTTCTATACTCCCAATGATAGTGCAATTGCACATCCTTTTTCTTCTCTTCCCTGATAATTTCAATTCATTTCTCTTCATACCACTCCTCCCTCCACATCCTCCCACAGCTTGCATTTATCATTTTCACTTCATACACCCTGCCCAAGGATATGGGTTTCCCCAATCCCCAGCACATCCAAAATATAACTTTTAAATTTCACCACAAGCTTCCTCCTTTAACCCTCACCACAGTCATCCCATTTACATTTAGAGCCATCATCCTCAGTTGCTTGTCCCTTTTGATCCATGGCATGACTAGCAGACTTCAGTGCCATTTCATAGCATTTTGTGCCTCACCCTTGACAGGCCAGTGGCAGAAGGCAGCTCCAGCACAGTGTTAGCCAAAAAGACTAAAACCTCAGCATACCTCACTCTTATTTTTTGTTATGATGCTTGGTTGCTCCGTGTTTGCAAATGATCAGCTAAACATTCTTCAAGTGTTACAGATTACCGTTTCATTTTACTTATACTGACAGCAGGATGTGCAAGCAGAGTGCTAATTCTCTGCTGTAGGTAGATGGAAATGATGTAGAAAATTACTATGAAACAAACTGCAATTTTAGGAAGGTTTTTGAAATTATTTGATATGGTAGAGAGTGGATTAGTAGCAGATATCAGATTTTGCTTTACATATGGCCCTCTTAATCTTTTGCAATTCCTCTGAATTAAAAAAAAAAACTTTTGCCCTGATGGAGTCAGGCAATGTCTCTTCCTTCTGTTCCACCCCTAAGGGTGTAATATCATTGTCACCATGGGAAGGCAGGATGAAACTTGGATACTTCTGAAAACTAGTGTGTCTCCTTAACACACTGAAATTTTCTGAACTTGAAAGCCCATACTGCAGTAGCAGTGCCTCCTAACCTCATTGATGATGATACTACCTCTTGATAGTTATGCTAGATGTAGATGAGATAAAGAGGTAAATTGAGGCCTTTACCATCCAGGTTTAGTTTTAATAAATGGAAATATCCTTCTCAATCAGATATAAAGTACTTATTATTGTAGAGATAGTTTTATGATGCATTTGCTGATCTGTTATTGAAAATTTATGATTGATGCATATAAGTGTACAGAATTTACATTGTTGCTGTATTGTTTTGTTTTCATCTCTTTATCCACCAGGTAGATGATTTTTACCTAAATTTGAGTACGACTTATGATGATTGTTGAATTACATAGTATTTTATGACTAATTATCCTTTATATGTTTTTCTAGATTGAATTTTAACCCTTCAGTAAAGTGGATAGGCAGAAAGTGTACATATTATATTAGAAATCACTCCTTATTTTAGGTAAATTTTCACCTAAAATTGAGTAAAGAAAATATGATCCAGTGTACATTATTCATGCTTTTGGATTAGTTTTGGCCCCACAGTGAAATAATTGGGTTAATATTATGCACTTTACTGAAAAAGCTTTTTCCACAGTTTTTGACAACATATTTTTTCTGTATGATTAGGTTTCTGAGCAGGTTGAATGCCAGATATGGAGACCTCATAATTTTCATATGATAAAAAAGTAAATAAGTTCAGATTAATGATTTAATTTTTTTGATGCGGGGAATAACACTTGATATTTTATGATACACACAAAGAGATAATTGTGTTTGATCATACACATTTCATTCTGGAGTCAATTGGGGATCAGTATATCAAATAAGAGAGTTTGGGTTTTAGTCTAGTGCTGATGACTGCATTCCTCAAGGCTTAACCATCAACACACATGATGCAGGGTGATATTTTTTAGAGACTTTCTTTGAAAATAGTTTGTCATGACTGGAAGCATGATATGTAATGTGGTTGCCATTAGAGAGAAGTGGCATTACTCAACAGACAAGATGAGCAGTGACTGATGTGCAAGCTGTGCCTTTAGGCAAAATCTTATCATAGGTAGTCCTGGGTACATAAATAGTCTTTCTCTTAAATAGGTAGACAGGTTGATATGTAAATAGGTAAAGCTGTATGTCTATAAAAAGTTGTAACGGATAAATTTTTACAGTTATGAGCATGATTGAAGGGACTCCAATGACTCATTCCAAGTTTGCCAACCTTACCCAGGTTATGACACCAAGTGTGGATAGAGTGGGATGCCCAATCGTAAGTAGAATTCATGTAGATGATATCTTTAGTGGTGGTGTTTATTTTTAGAGAAGTTGACTAACTCTGCAGACTCAGCAGGAACTATATATAAAAAACAACCTTTATGTTGAAGATTTTTTTGTCAGAGTCAAGTTGGCATAGGCAGTTGTATGCCCTAGTCAAGAC
Source organism: Panulirus laevicauda (assembly GCA_032273605.1). Lineage (NCBI taxonomy): Eukaryota > Metazoa > Arthropoda > Malacostraca > Decapoda > Palinuridae > Panulirus > Panulirus laevicauda. Next base: position 1,676 of record JAUTXX010293243.1, on the reverse strand, counting down.
CAGCTTGGATCTGATGAATATATATCATTATTATCATCTATAACCTAAGGACTATTTTCATTGTTTCAATATCTTCTAGGCTGTACTGCAGTCCTTTAAAGTGAGAAGTTCTGTGATGAAATTGTGCTCCTTTTCAACCAATGGTTATGATAAGACCTTACTGAAGGCGACTTTTCCCTTGTAGTGTGGCCACTTGTGGGTGGAGTCCAAATGGATTTGTTGGAAATTAAATGTAGTACGAGGAGGGTTGATTGAGTAAGAAATGATAAAGTAAGAGAGTTTTAATGGTAATAAGAGTATGGTTGAGAGAGTTGAAGAGGATATGCTGAAATGGTTTGGACATAAAAAGAGAACGGGTGAGGAAAGTTTAACAGTCAGGATATGTGTGTCTGAAATGGGGAGAAGGAAGAAATCCAATTGGAGATAAAAAGGATGGAGTCAAAAGACTTAGCCATAGCAGCCTGACCATCCAGGAGGGCATAAGGCATGCATGGGATAGAGTAGATTGGAGTAAATGGGTTACACAGGAGGCAGTATGCTATCAGTGGATTGAACCAGGACAGAGTAGTGGCATATGAAATAGTGGGGGAAAGTGACAGAAAGGTCTGTGGGGCCTTTTCGTAATTACTTATTTGTGCTCTACTATCATACAACCTTTCTAATAGGCTCTCTGCACTGACCATGCCATAGACTCTCTGGTCCTTTCATCCACCACTCTTATACTATAAAAGTATTTCTTTACATCCCCTTGAACATATTTTTCTTTAATTTTATGCTATTTCTGTGGTTGCTCTATTGCTTCATCTTGTTTAGAACTGTTTACTGTACACATCTTTGAACTCTTTTAAAAACTTAAGGGTTGTGATCAGGTTACCCCTCACTCCTCTTTCTTACAAGGTGGGTAAATTTAATGCTGCCGGCCTTTCCCTGTAACTTAGTTCTCTTAAACCTGGTTCCATCTTTTTTGCCCTTCTTTGGACCTTCTCTGTTATTCTT
>JAUTXX010293132.1:8395-24627 GCA_032273605.1 Panulirus laevicauda | reverse complement strand
TGGATTCTGAACATCAACTTGGGTTTGTTTGGGGCGTGTCGGGCCCAGGTTAGTGTGTATTATCCATTATGTTCTAATATAGTGATGAAGATTGAGGTAGACAGAATGATAGAGTGAGCAAGTATCGTTTTAAAAGGATGTACATTAATTTGTAATAATGCTGATAATAGTCCAAAATGACCCATGCTTTCCTCTGTATACTTTCTCCTCAATGAAAACTGTAAAATCAGTTGATAATTCCATTTTCAGTTGTTACTGCCAAAAGGATGAGTGGTTCTGCTATGTACGAATTAGTGCGAGTGGGTCACAAGTCATTAGTTGGGGAGATTATCAGGCTTGAAGGAGACATGGCTACCATACAGGTGTGTAATTACTGTGCTAATTTTTGTTTTGATAACATTCCTGTAAAAAATCTTTCTCCTTTATTGTAGCTATCAGCTTCATCTTATGTTTAGAACATCTGGAGATGACTTTCTGTTGTATCTAATAGGATGTGCCCTTTTTTCACATTTAATGCAGATTAGTACCTGTAGTATCACGGTTAGTCACTTTATTCCCACACACTTCTGTACAGACTGAAACCTAAAAGAGCACTGCTGTAGATTTATATATATATATATTATATCTTGTATATTTAGTTGGGTTGTCACAAGAGTTTCAATTTTGGAAAATAATAGATTTGATGTGAAGAGATTAAGGGTTGTTGGTGAGTGAAGTAATATTTATGACGGCAGTCAGAAAGTAGGAAAAGACAGAACATGCACGACAGTCAGGAATACTGACAGTTATACCATCTCCCAGTAACTTTCACACCTCTGCAGATGATACCCACACACCTTTTTTCTTTCATTAGCATCGTAACTTCATCATTCAACCACTTTCTACCCTTTCTCCAGCCCATTATAATGAGAAAGGAGCTGAAGATAGTAGGTAGCTAAATAAAAAAAATTTGGTCAAATAAAATAATAATAGTAACTTACGGGTGCAGGTCTATGAAGATACTTCTGGTTTGACTGTTGGTGACCCCGTCGTGAAGACTGGCAAGCCATTATCTGTGGAATTAGGACCTGGCATTATGGGTAACATCTATGATGGTATCCAGCGACCCTTGCAAGAAATTAGTGAACTCACACAGTCCATCTACATTCCCAAAGGTGTTTCTGCTCCTGCCTTATCTCGTTCCAAAATGTGGGATTTCCAGCCTGACACTACTGTTAAGGTAAGTATGAATATGTTATTCTACTTCCTTCATGGCATTCTAAAACTGAGAAAGCAAGAAAATTTTCTCATACAGCTAAAAACCTTAGTTTTATTTCTTAGGCAAAAGTTTACTGTGTATAAATATTTTTTCTCTCCAGGGAGGTTCATCCTACAAGTAATGAATGATATCTTGTATCTTAGGGAGTTGAGGTCCTTTAACCCCTTAGCTTTCTGGCAAGGTACATACTTTTTTCCCTTGTTAACAGCATTTGTTGTGTTCAATGCCTTGGCTTGGCCTCAGTTCACCCTCTGACCAATCATCAACCTCCATTCAGTAATGACATCATTGACCTTCATTGTGGGTACTTACCTGCCTTGTATTGTTTTACATCCAGTAATATTTTGGTCATATCCAGTTAGGCTGGTGTTTACTGATTTCTCCCACCCTGCCACAGAAAATTATCCTAGTCTGATTCAGCTCGGGTTTGTTGTATCATGTAATTGCCAAAATTGATTTCTTGGGAGGGTTGTATGGCACTCATAAATACTGCAGATCATACACAACTGACATCCTTATGTATGGAATTCATAAATACTCTAGATCAAACATAACTGATATCCTTATGTAATAATGATCACATGGTCAGTTGTATGGCTAGCTACAACATACATAGCATAAACACGTAGCACGCTCTCCATGGATTGTGAACGGCACCTGCTAAAAGTGCATTCTGTCCAGCTTATGTGTGCCCTTCCCTCGTCTCCTCCTCCTTTTATTTTGTTTTGGTTCTGGGTTATTACTTTGTTTCTCTTTGAGGGTTTAATTGTATTTGCCCCTTACACTGGGACTGCACAGAAGTAAAGACTAAAACAGTGTTATCCCAGAGTGATGTTAATGATTCAGGCCCTGGGATTGTTCTCTTAAAATTCACACCTATATCTGCTGCTTGAGTCAACACCCAAACAAACACTGAAACAAGCCACTCAATTCCTTACAGATCATTTACTTTTCACAGAATAAATGTAGTTTTCTTATTATTAGCTCAAATAGAATACAATATCAAAGTGAATTATTTTCAGATTAATGTACTTTTTCTTGTTAGAGTTAACTTGGGTAAGTTTATCAACCTTCAGTGGTAAATCTTTCATCGTTGTGTTTCATCACAAGGAATTTCTGTCTATACTTTTGACCACTGACTTTCTCAAAGGTATCTTCCATTACTTTTCTAAGATGGAGCTGTAATGAGGTTTAAATGAAATGTAATACTTCCTTGAGAGCAAAAAACTGTACCAATGTCACTGCATTGCTGTATCAAACAAAATGGCCATTGGGTGAGCACAGACAGTGCCTAGATTTGCAAGTGGTGAGATTGTAAATACAATAGCTCTCTCTAAATTTTTAAGTGATCCGAAAAGCACTGAAAATATTGTGTAGTCCACATGATTATGCAATAGCCAACCTGTCTCAGGATGTAATTGATGAGCTTTTTGCATAAGATGTCATAAGTTTAGAATTTTATATTAAATATTAGAATTAAGGATGTAGCCAAGCAAACTAAATAAAATATAAACTATTCATTCATTTGAAGGCTTTTAGTTAACTTAAGATTAAATGTAAACCATTTATAATATGTAATCTTTGAAAAAAAGATTCAAACAAAACCTATGGTATGAACAAAATAAACCATGAAATAGCTGTTTTAAGTTAGCAACCATCTACAGTATATAAGATCACAGTACCCCTAAACTTCAAATACCTCTAAATATCACCAAAATCTTATGAGGAACTGACACCTGTGAAAATATTGAGTGGATGAATATGTTAAAAAGTATAAGTTTTTGGAAAAAATTGTGAACAGTTTTAATGAGAATGATCAGAACAAAGAACAGACCTATCAAATTTTGTGTTTTGATAACCAGTGCCTCAGCCTGTCACAGGGACTTGTACCAGCAGAAAAAGTGGAAATTTGTTCCATAAACTTTCAAGAGGTTTGTTGAAAGACAACCTCTAGATGAAGAACCAGGCAGTCCTGGCCCTTTTTGGGCCTAACATCCCTTCCACCTACCTCAAATGTGTACAGTCTTCAACCAATTTGGCTTAATGTTTAGCATAACCATATTAAACTGTTTAAGATAATGTAAGTACAGTAGTACACTTACTGAGCAAGCTTCTGTACTTTATGGTAATTATTTTTATTACAATCCTCTTCCTGAGAATCTCCTTCAGTGATCCTCCAAATCCAGTTGGTATGCTTTCATGACTCACACAAACTGACCCTTTAGAGAAATATAAGTATAGAAGCATAAAAGGAATTCAAATGACAACAGACCCTTGGGTCTTTCTGGGGCAGTGACCCACAAGAATTTTCTGCTTTTTTGTGTTTCCAACCCTTCTTTCCCTTCTCTTGAAAAACCTATTTCTGAAATGGTGACCACCATCAGTATCACATCTGTGCCCCAGGAATTATAATGTGTCTGTACCAACAACCAGATGATGATGATGTCATTGCTGAGTGCAAGTTATTGATTAGACAGATGTACCCAGGTCGAGCCAAGGCAATTATTATTGAACAAATGGTTAACAAGAGGTGAGAGGTATTTACCACACCAGAAAGGTAGGCGTTAAAAGGTTTCCAACCCCCAAAAAACAAGATATCTCTCATGGCTGATAGGACACCGTCCTGGAGAGATAGTGTCTTTCTTATTTGAAAACTTCCGTATTTTAAATTCGTATTCACATTTTTCGCGGGAAATGGCAAATAGTATAAAAAAAAAAAGAAGATATATTTGGTAATTCATTTTTAATCTGAGATTTCTTAAGATTTATTAGGTGAGAATAATTTGCTGTTTTCCTTAAACCCAAAACTTGATTACTCTACAGGTTGGAAGTCACATTACTGGAGGTGATCTGTTTGGTTTGGTATATGAAAATTCCATCATCTGTCACAAGATTTTGCTGCCACCAAAGGCTCGTGGAACAGTCACATACCTTGCTGCTCCTGGTAATTACACAGTGGATGAAACTGTGCTAGAGGTGGAATTTGATGGAGAGAAGCATAAATACTCAATGATGCAGGTAAGATAATTGATCTTCTCATTAACTGTCCTTTGAACTTTATGTTGTACCTTAACTTATCTTCCTGCCCGTGGTTCCCCTTCTATGGGGCTCTAACAGCACTCAGGAAGCTGGCCACATCCACCAGATGAGACCATAGAGCAAGAAATTCACTGATGTGTGTATGTGTTTGTGGGTTGATTACAGGATAATAAAGATATAAATGTTTTGTGTCTTTAGCATGGAAGTTGCATGTTAGTTTTTTATCCCTGGGGATAGGGGAGAAAGAATACTTCCCACAGATTCCTCACGTGTCGTAGAAGGCGACTAAAGGGGATGGGAGCGGGGGCCCAGAAACCCTCCCCTCCTTGTATTTTAACTTTCTAAAAGGGGAAACAGAAGAAGGAGTCTTTTAGATTTATGAATGGAATTAAGTTGTGTGCTAAATTTACAGAATTTTCTAATTTTTCTTACTTAATAAGTAGGCTGTTAGTACATTTCATTATCACACCACTTACAGATAGATGCCTGTATGTATATACACACACATGTACATACACCACATGTCGGATTCAGGTAGGGCGTCTGACCACCTTGACCACACGTAGGTTAAAAGACATAGCCACTGGTTTCCCAATATTTTTTCGCAATGTCTCAATCTCAACTTGGTTGAGGGTAGCATTGACAGTCAATAAGGGCTCTGATGGTGAGACAAATATATTGATGGACATTAACCTCGATGTAGCCGAGGGGGCCGGATGCCCTTCCTGGATTTGATAGGATTTGAATCTGACCTGTGTTATATATACATTTGTATCCATCGACAAAGATGCCAATATTCAGCTTAGGTCAGTATTGCAGCTTGTAAATTTTGCCACTTACTTCTTTGTCATGAAAACCCTCTGCATCATTGTTCTATAGATGATATAAATTCATTAAAAAAAAATTTCTCAGGTTTTAGGTCTACAAAAAAATGCAAGTCAAGAAGAGATCAAAGCAACTTACAAGAAATTGGCTAAAGAATGGCACCCAGATCGGTAAGTCACCAATTAAAGCAAAATAATTTTTTGTGGATGAGTTTGTTCTGATTTTAATACCTCACAGTTTTTTCCCCCCCCCTTGACAAGATAATGTCAGACACAGTAGCTGAGCTTTATAGGACAAAAATCTCTGCTCCTCTGTGAAGGGGATATGCTGGAAGGGGGATTTTCCCACTCTTCGTAGTCACCTTCTAAATGTAGTAGATAAATGGATAGTATTTTTTCCCCAAGTCTCTAAGGATGATTTAACGTATGGGTGTGTGTGTGTGTGTGTGTGTGTGTGTGTGTGTGTGTGTGTGTGTGTGTGTGTGTGGATGGATGGATGTAGGCAAGCAAGTATGAATATGTACATGTGTATGTCTGTGTATGTGTCTGTTTATATGTTGAAATGTATATGTATGAATATGCAGGTGTATGGGTGTTTATGTATGTCTATATGTTTATATGAGTGGATGGGATATTCTTTGTGATTACAGAAACCATTTAAAGGGTAGACAAATGGCTTAAAAATGGTTTGAAATGAACCCAAGAATGACAGCAGTGTAGTGTACATTATGACAGAATGACAGCATTATCAGTGGAGCAGTATGTGCTAATCTACCACATGGCAAAATTTGTTTATCTGTACTCCATCACTTTTCTCTTTGATTCTCATATTCTTACTCTTTAATTGTTCTTTGACACTCTCAAACATTATATCCTTCCTTCCATTTCCATCTCATCTCCTCTAACCCTGTTCCTTTTAAATCTTGGCAAAACATTTAAAGTCTATTTTTTGTTGTTAGGTCCTGGTTTGTTTTTGTTATGTGCATTTTTGATATGCATTTCAAATATTTTTTCAGATTTTTAAACTTCTTCCAGGCTAAGTTTTCACCCATTGTACATTTTCTATATTTCTTATTTTCATTATACTTGATTGCCGTTTCCCACATCAGCTCGGTAGCACCAGGAAACAGACGAAGAATGGCCCATCCATTCATATACACACACACACATATATTTTATATTTATTTATTTAACTTTATTGATGTCTCCTGCGTTAGCGAGGTAGCGCAAGGAAACAATCGAAAGAATGGCCCAACCCACCCACATACACATGTATATACATACATGCACATATGCATACCTATACATTTCATCGTATACATACATATACATATATACACATACATATTTGTACTTGCTGCCTTCATCCATTCCCATTGCCACCCCACCACACGTGAAATGGCATCCCCTTCCCCCTGCACGCGTGCGAGGTAGCGCTAGGAAGACAGCAAAGGCCACATTGGATGTTTAATGTGTTGAGAGGGGCAACTATAGGGATGTCTGATCATTATCTTGTGGAGGTGAAGGTGAAGATTTGTAGAGGTTTTCAGAAAAGAAGAGAGAATGTTGGGGTGAATATCTTACTTGTATTCATGATCTGCTGATAGATTACATACTGCTTTAGATTTGTACATCCATTTCTGTTCCTCATTCTTTCCTGTCAACAGAATGAAAATTTGAGTCTTCTTACCATTTTTGGTTCACCATTCTTCTGCTGTTTCATCCTTTTTTTTTTCCAGTCCCAGACAAAAGTCCACATCAAGGCCAGGCCTTAAATGAAATATTGAGAGAATTATAAACTGGAAAAAGAAATTTGGAGGAGCATGAGAGACCTGTCTTTTGAGATGTGCCAGGTCATAGTTATTGGGAAAGACATGAGAAGGTAGGGAGTTCCAAAGCTTCAACATGTAAGGAAAGAAGCCGGTATCAAAATGGCCCACCCTTGAGTTGCCGATAGCCACACAATAATCATGTGATGCAGCAGCTTGCCGAGTATTGTGTAGTTTAGCTAGTGTTGGGGGTACATGAGCAGTCAGCTTTCAGGAGCAAAAACCAAAGTAATACCTATACAAGAGGGAAAGTGAATCAGCATTGCGGTGTAGGGCAAGGGGATCAAGTTTGGAAGTTAACCTGGGACCACTCCAAATGTGAGAGCAGTACCCCATACAAGGACAAATCAGTCCCATGTATAAATGGAGCCACTGTTCAGAAAAGAAGTTTCGAAATCTATACAGGACACCCAGTTTCTTAGAGGCAGACTTAGCTACTCCTGTAATATAGGGTTTGCAAGAAAGAATGAATGTTACAGACGAGGTGAAATTACGAACTGTCTAAGGAGAGATGGGGGTTGTGAGTTTTCAATCGAGATGGGTAGAAATTGGTTCTTAGAAGCATTAGACCTAACAAGATTTTGTATACCCCACTTAGATATCCTGTCCAAGTCTGAGTTTATTGAAGAAGTTTATTGTGTCAAGACGAGATGCAGATCAAGTGAGAGAAATAGGGAGCACAATTGAAGGATGTGGATGAATGCAAGGTTGATTGACAAGGCTAGGTATACTCAACAAGCTTATACCTCTGTAAGCTGAACATTCTTTTTTATCCCCCTTGCCTTTTTATAGTGGCATATTAAAGACATACTTCCTGTCCTCTTGTTCCTCTCCTTCTCTCTATCTGTCTATCTATCTATATCTCTGATGCCCATTCCCTCTGGGAACTCCCATCATGTGACTGGCCATGGCAAGTCTCCACTTATCCCAGTCCTTGCCTCTTCACCTTAAGATGTACATATATTGAAAATACTAAATAATCAGTCAACAACATTGTCACCTCCTTTCCAGAAAAGTTCAGCTGCAATCCCATTCACTCCAGCTGCTTTACCACACTTAATAGTGTACAAGGCATTCATCTCCTCATTTTTTCACCAAACCATATGTCGACGCTTTGTACCCCGCATTCCAAATACCCAACATCTTCCACATTATCATCTAACACATTCAACAGTCTATCATAATACTCTTTTCGTCACTTCTTTACATCCCAATACCACTCTTCCATCTGTTACCCTCACTGATGCTCCCAATTGTTCATTTATTCTCCTCACACCTAGACGTTTTCTTATTCTACCAGAAGTTTGCCAATACCTGTACTCACCCATCTCTCATTTGCCTTCTTTATCAGCCCATACTCTTTCCTCTTGACCTACTGCTTTCTCTTCTTCATCTAATCTCTTGTACTCCTTCCCTGCTACACATACATGTCTCTTATAGCTTTTACAAACAACTTAGCTTTTCCCACCACACACTACCGTGTCTCACATTCCTACCTCCCAGGAACCTTGCATAAACTGCACACTTCTGCACATGTAAGCACTGCTTCTTTAATGACCTTCCATTCCATGCACATTCCCCTAATTCACCTTTTTTATCATTCCTAACCCAATCTCTCTTGGTATCTCATCATCCTAGGCTCTTTTCCAAGCTCACTCACTTTCACGACCCTCTTCATGCCCTACCATTTCTCGTTTTCCTAAATCCTTTACAGTCTGTCACCCTTGCATCCACCAGGGAATTATCAGGCATCTCACCAGATACCCCCTCCCTCCATCTTACATCCAGGAATTTCCTTTGTCATGCCTGTCAAATGGTACATAATCCAGTAATGCCTACTCACCATTTACCCCACTCACCCATGTATACTTATGTATACTTTTTTTTTCCAGTCACAAGTACTTTTTCAGATCCCATCTCAACAAACTGTTTACATTTTTTGTTTACAACTGTTTCTCAGGCATGAAGATAAGGAAGCAGCTCATGAGAAGTTTATGGAGATACGAGAAGCCTATGAGAAGCTATCGGTTTATGAGAATCGAAGAAGCCAGAGGAATAAACATTAAGAGTATGTTATACTCAAGAGGATGTATATTTCATAGTATGGTTAAGTAATTAATTTAGTAAATTATATTTTGAGATGTATCTTGTTGATTACAGAACACAACTTAGTGGAGATATTTACTTTAGAAAATTTTCATGACAGTTATTTACTTCAAAAAAGTTTCCAGTGACATATTTCCACTTGTATATACATGATGACTAATGAAAAAATTATAATTTCATAGATATTTGGTATGATGTGTTTTTATACTGTAACGGTTAACATATGATGAGTGGTACTGTACTTTGTTACAGGTTTGTATGATGTATGCTTTTCACACTTGTAAATAATTTCTACACCAGTTTTTTTTCTACTTAACAGCACAAGAATTGTAGGCTTATGCAGAATGAATTAAAATATTGGATGGCCATCTTGGCAAGACTTAAACTTGTCTTGTTTAGTGTTGACTTTTTGTAAGTCTTCAGCCTTTTGGCCATCAAAATAGTAATTAGTGATTTTTTTTTATTGTTTCTGCATGATTTTTCCTTTGGAAAAAACTGGCAAGTATACATTATCATTTTTCTCTCTATTCGGGGATTGGTAGTTGGTTACGGAGTTGTTTGCATGAAAAGGGGTTTGATGCTCTTTCAAAAAACTGAGTGTCAGTATTGAAGGCAGTGACTAAATATTTTTTTTTTCTTATCTGAAAGGTTAAAACAAAAGAAATATTGTGAATTGTGTATGTAATAGGTATGCTTTAACTGGAACTGTAAAGCAAGTTACTACATAAAGAAAACTAATTCCATTTTACAGGAGAATAGTTAAATTCCAGTTTAGGGGCCACCTTTTCTCCTGGTTGGATGTAGCATCGTAATAGCAGTAGAGTATCTTACCAGTTCGCAGGAAATGTTTCAATGTGTTATGTTTTACTAAGAGCAAGCATAGATAAAGGAGTTTCATAACAAGAATACCACCATTTCTGTACTTAAAGGAAAAACATCACAGTTTATTTGAAGGATGGTAAATTCATGTACAATATGTGAATGGGGTTTTACTATATCATTGCTTATTACTTTTATGCCATTTTGATTGTAATGTGCACTTATCAGTGATATATCCAATTTTATAGATTTTTCTGTAAGTTATCGTTGAGTAGTGAAATCTTGGTTTGTAAACTTACTTTGTCTGTTGTTTAAAATTTGGTATATTATGCTCTCGGTCACGGTGCTGGTATGTCTCCATTTACTTTTCTATGGTTAACACAGAAATGGTTGTTGAATTGGGCTATCAGGAGAAGAATGTATGAACTGTAAATTTTTTCTTGGATTTTTTTTTTTCTAAGGACAGTATGCACGGGATACATATAAGGCATTACATGTAAAATTAAGGTGGACTTGCCAAATTTACGTTTTAAGAGCACTTGTATTAAAGTTTTCTTTATGAAAATAGCAACAAAAATAATTAATACTCTGGAAAACCATCATCTACAGCTGCTGTTTCATCAACATTCTCATGTAAACCATTAAGGTCTGCTAAAAATACTAGAAGTAAAACCAGGCCCTACAACAGTAGCAAAAGGTTGCTTGGTCATACAGCTGATGTACACAGTGCCAGTGTTTTGTTTACACTGTGCATCCATCTTTTTCCTTTTCCATGTATCTACGTTTTTAGGCTCTTCCGAGAGTAGGCTGACACTCCAAACTGTACTTTACTATCAGAACTCATATTTTTTTGTTTCATATGAAGGAAAATTCCCGTGACTATGAATGTCACATTTGGAAAAAACTCTTTATATACACTTTTAGAATATATTAATGGGAAGGTTTTAATCTTCACATATTTTCTAAAATGTTCAGTTATGTAATCATGATGAGCTTTTACATGGGACACATGCACGGGTAATTTTCAATTATCTAATAAAGATTTAATCAAATACTTGTGTTGGACATTGATTCATTTTCCTCAGATTTAAAAAAGGGTTTAATAGCACTATCTATCGATTTGTCTATATTTCTGATGCCCGTTCCCTTTGGAAACTCCCTCATGGGGGTGCCCAAAGCAAGTCTCCATAATTGTTGAAGCCCAGCACTACATAGTTATATTTTTTTTCCCCCATTGTATCCCACATAAACAAGGTAATACTAGGAACAGATAAAGGAAGGCTACATCCTCACATCCATTCTCTAGCTGTCATATGCAGAGCTGCCAACCATTATGTTTTTACTGTATTTATTACGTTTTTTGAGATAAATATGGCAGCACAATTTTTCTTAGTAAAATACCATTTTTGAAATTCTCATCTTTATGTTCATGTACTGTACATGTATTGTGTATGTAATATATGGGAAGTTCACAGGGAGCACTGTTCAATATGTAGTGTATGTTCTCATTGCACCCACAAGTACTAATGCAGTTTACAAAATACCAGTCAGATGGTTAATTTCCGACCACAAAATGTTGCATGGTCAGTCTTATTGTCCGATCATATCTTTAGCTTGTGTAACCAGGCTAGTCCTACTCCTAGGCCAGGCCCTCCTGAGGCTTCAAAAAGTTGTGCAAAATTATCATGTATAAAAGTGGATAAGAAATTACTAGTTCTTTTCCATCTGTTGCTGTTCAAATTAGTAAAATTCAATTTACCGAGATTTTCTAACAATGAGAGATGAAGGGCAACAACAAAAATTTTGCTAGAAAAATAAAATCCTCAGCACATAAGTTACATCATCACATGGTTATATATGCCCGGTCCTGAAGGGAGCGGGCATCAGAGATAAAAATAGAACCCACCTGTATAATTCAAATATCAGTTGTAAAGGACCGATGTTCCCACTGAATCAAAATAGGATTCTTATTCATGGGAGGAAATAGCTCGCCAGCACTGTTGGTCCAAAAAATGAAAGGAACATCTTGACCAATGGCCTAGGGTCAATGACATCATTGCTGAGTGGAGGCTGTTGACAAGTTTGTGGTTGACCTGGATCAAGTCATGCCACTAACTATGTATCAGGTGCTTATCAAAGGATTAGAGGCTTTTACCCCACCAGTACAACAGGGGGGGTGAAAGGTTTCTAACCCCTGAAGGTCTGAAATTTCTCATGGCTTGCTGGACAAACAACCCTGGAGAAAAAAAAAGTACAAACATTAATGTTAATTTTTTTTAACACTTTTTTGTAATCACCTGAAATGGCTGTGATTTGGTCACATTTTTGTGTACACCATGTCAGCCATCACTTTATAAAGAAATTGATTTAAAAATTTATTTGGATTTGCATCTAATGAAACCCAAGTAAATATTTATGAATTTTCTATACAGAATATCTGATTGAACCTACTGCTGCCATACAGGTCTGATAATAGTTAGATCACAAAATAACAAGCAATTATTAGTTACTGGAATGGATTAAAGGTATACATATACTCCTGAGGAGGTACATATATTGATGTAGACTTTTACAAGTAACAATAGATAGAACCCAGGTTTGAAAAGTGATCAAGTACATTGTAAAATGGCTGAAATTCATTTTCATTAAAAATATACATGATACAGTTTCTAATAAAATGACCTCCATTACCCTGGAATTGAACTCGTGATAATATCACAATAGTAGTTCACAACCCATCTGCAAATTTGTTGGTAAGTTTACAGAGGTAAAAACTAAACGATGTGATTTTCACTCAATACTCGTGTAAGTACTTAAAGTTGAATTTGTGGAAAAGAAAAAAAATAAAGAATTATATGGTGTGTAACTTGAATGGTGAAAAAAGAAGAAAAGGACTGACACAATATAGAAAGAATGAAATGTCTCAAAAAGACATTGTGTTTGCTAAATTATCAAGTACAGGGCTCATTCTGTACTGAACAGTGAGTTTTCTTCCTTGAAAAAATTTCTTGCATGATCATGAGTATACCTGAAGAAACATAATATTTCAGTTGAACAATACTTTGTGCCAATGTTTATCACTTCAGTCATCAACTCAACCTGAAATCTGCCAATATCTACTCGGATAATGAATATCGCCGAGTTGAAAAGCACACCATACAGTTGTGATAAGCACCCAACTTTCATCAGTATCATGCTTCCGTGGGAAGTAATTCCTACTAATCTCAAAGCTTTCAACACACATGAAAGCTTATGCAGTTTCACTATTTCCATTAGTTTCATTGTATGCACAATAAGATGCAAAGAGAAAATGCACAAGGATATATAGTCCTGTAAAAAGTGACAAAAGAATGCTCCACACAACTTGGATAATGTTTGCAAGTTATTTTTGCTTTAATCACAAATCAGCAATTTCAAATAAGACATCACAGACAGGAAGAACATAAACTTACATCGGTTGGCTGTCTGGGTATTTCCTGGAGAGAAATTCTCTTCATGTTGAAGGGCTGAGAGTTGTGCTATATACTTTTAAGTCCTGGAATAAATGTTTAAATGCCTAAACAAATACAGTAATTGTCTTTTATCACCTTGTTATTTTTTCTAGAACATCAGAAATAAGTTGTCTGTCATAACCTATTATTATACAATTCCTCTAAATTTAAGTTGTACATATCCAATTAAGCGTAACATGCAATGATACATGGGAATATTTCAATTCAAACGAAGTCTTTAAACTTGTTTGATACATTTACAAACCCCTTGAATCAACACCACAAATATGTTTAAAGACACTACCAATTACTTTAATAATGGTTATGAAAAATTAGCAGTAACTTCTATTTCAAACAGCTGAAAATATATAGAGGATGTCAAATACCTGCATAAGTGTATGTAGTCTTTTCAGTCCATCATATACGAAGGTTAACATACTTTTCCCTAAACACTAAACAGCTGCACTGTGCATGTACTGGCAGAACCAATTATCACCTAAAAAATGTAAACAGTTAAAAGTCAATATGGTTTACGTGACGCAATGAATTCTAATCACTGAGGAATCTAGCTATTCACATGGTATCTCTAAAGAAGCTTTACTTATAAAGTTAATTATTGATATCACTAAGTAACAACAACAGTAAGGCAAAAAATGAGCAAGTGATACACACATATTACATTCTAAAAATATCTTTCTTCTACACATACAGTAGCTAAGATGAAAATTAGTCATAACACAGACATAACTGCTGAACATGGAAATATTAAACAATACAAAATGTACATCCATAAGTTTCTGGGTTTCAAAAACAAAAGTAATAAATGTCATACTGAGTTACTTTGACTACATACATGATACTCTTGAGTAATGTATTTGTTTCATCCACAATGAATGATTATATATGTAAAATGATCAATAATAAATGCCAAACATGGTGAAGTAAAATAAAGAATTCAATCAATGTTTTCTAATTCCTGTGACAAAGAGTCATGCTCTTTAGTTACACAGGCAAAGATGAACATCAAAAAAAATTTAATAATTACTTAAAATACACCATACAAATCTAAACAGCAATTAACTGGTGCAGACTCATCACAATAATACTGCAAGAAAATTCACTTTTCATAATCCATAGTGCATCACATCTTAGAAAACCATAATTCTGGTGTGTTCTAAGTTCAACAATATATAATGAATTCTACAAGCTTTTTTGATGTTATGGGAAGCCTTAATAAACCATTTCATATTCTAAATTCTATGAGGTCACATTAGCTTCCATTCTGATTCCCTTTCATTTACTAGTACAGTACTGTATAGTGCAATTACCCCAACAACCCCAAATACTTCCCCATCCCAAGTAATGCTAAAAAAAACAGACAGCCTTAATATACAACATATACTGCAAACATTCATATCACCATTTACTCTCACAGAAGCACTCCTTTCACCTGAAAGGCTCTTTTCAGCTTTTTTTCTTTACAAACTTCAAAATTCCTTCACTAATGGTTGTATAATTTTCCATGTTTCTGCTATCATTGTGCCATCCACATATTGTGACACCTCTGACTCTCAATCATTTTCATCACTTATATTTCTATGTCCACCCTAAATTTATCGATCAGATCATGCATCTGCTTTTAACATATGCTTTCTTCTTGACAGCCCTAAAGATATACCAAACTCTTGCAGCATTTCTCATACAAAATATATTCGTTAATATGTCTCTAAATCCTCTAATATTAGTATATCTTCACACTTCCAAATGTATTATCTTTTCCAAGACCCAAATGGCAAATGGTGTCCACTACTTTTTTTACATAGCAAAATACAGTCTGTATCTACAATTCTATATTAGATGTGGAGTTTGTGTTCATTCCAACAACATCTGAATGCCTGTTTGAGTACAGTTTCATCAAAGACCTTACTCTAAAGGAGTCTATATTTCCTTGCAACAGGAAGTAGAGCAGCCTTGGACTGCAGGCGCCTTTAGAAAGGTCCTGGGCAACATCAGAACCCTTTCATATAAATTGGTCCTAAGGTAATTATAAATAAAAATCTTACATCTCCAGACTAGGATACCACATGGCTCAAGATCATTTTCTAAACTAACTCTTGTTTTTCCCACTATACACTCGAGAAACTGTTACATTCTTTGGCTTTCTAATTCCTGCCACAAGACATCCTCGAGCTGAGCTTCCTCCTTTTGGGAATTTGAACATAACGCTATATACAAACACTCTGAGGTGGTCTGGGCAAGTGGAAAGAATGCAAGACAAGGGGTTTACATGGGGAGTGTGTGATGGTATGATTAAGGGGGTTGGTTGTGACAAGAAGACCAACTGTGACGTGAAGAACTAGACTAGCAGATTACTGGAGGGAGAGAAATGGTGGAAGAATGCTTGGAATGGTGTATGCAAGGAAGGCACACAAGGACAGACATAAGTGGAGACTCTTTTGCCATGGCCACCCCATTGATAGGAGTCCCGTAGGGAATGGGCATCAGAGATATGGATAGATAGTTAAACAATACATAATAATGCTGAAATCCTTCTACACAGATAGCAGGGAGCTGAAGCTTTCACATTTTCTAATTATAACAATCAAGTGCATACCATGATCCACTTTACCTATGTATCAGGCCATGAAAGCCACTCTCCCAACCTGCATTGCTTGTTTTTCAACTATAATCCTTCAAACTGTATCCATAATATGTCAACCTTAATTGGCTCTCCTTATCACAATCTTGCAAAGGTATCTTTACACACCAAAAGTATTACTCGTTTTATATTTAAAACAACTATGGCACTTGTAGCAATGTCTGGGCTAAAATATGAAAATTCTTTTTAAAAACTTTCCTTGGGAAC
>JAUTXX010293022.1:0-13951 GCA_032273605.1 Panulirus laevicauda | reverse complement strand
GGGGACTACCACACCTTCAGAAGGGCGCCGTCTTCGTCCTCCAGAGCAGAGTGGTGGCCGATGTAAACACCCATCCCTCACTGCTCCTGGGACCGTCACCTGTACCCTATAGCTCGCCTCATCTCTCATGGCTCCATTCGTTGCCACGTTCACTCTCGGGTTTCTAAGACACTTCACCTCCTCCAAGTTTTCCTCCATTCAAACTCACACCCTAGCTAGCCTGTCTCCTCGCTACAAAACTCAATAAACTTGTGTTTATTCTCCTTTATTCTCAATTTTCTTCCTTTACACATCCTTCCAAACTCAGAAACTTTGAGTCTTTCTGCTGTTTCTCACTCGAATCTGCTACCAGCACTGTGTCATCATCATACAATAACTGACTCTCCTCCCAAGTAACCTCACACACCTTACCAGACTGCAGACCAACACTTTTCTTCCCCCAAAAACCTCGCATTCACTTCCCTCACCACCCACCCCTCCGTCCATAAACAGATTGGAGGGCCATGTTAACATCACATTCCCATACCCCTGACCCGCCGTCACCAGGGTCTGCTCAACCTTGCTCCGGTCCTACACACACACACACACACACACACACACACACACACACACACACACACACACACACACATACGTCATAAGCTTTAGATGAAATCCCCTTGCTTCTTCCAGTAGCTTTCCTCCTTCACCATATATTTGAAGCACCTTGCACAAACCACCTCTATCAACCCATATACAAATTCGATCCTCCTCGCGCGTTCTTCAAACATCTGATCCACTCACACATCCTATACCACTCCTGCAACAACATTTGTTCCTCCCTTGTCTGATGTTCTGTGCATGCCACCATGTGATGTTTTGTGCATACCACCATGTGATGTTCTATGCATGGCACCATGATGTCATGTGCATGCCACCACCCTCTCAGTCACCACTGCCCCACACCACCTACCAGGTACACTCAGCACACTTGCCTTTGTTCAGTAGGGGGAATAGGAGGTTATAGTGGGGTGCGATGGGATGGAGAATGGAGGGTCAGGTGGGTGATGGAATGCCAGAAGGTGGATAGTGGAGAGGCAGGTGGAGTGCCAGGTGGGGTGTCAGATGGATAGTGGAGGGTCAGGTGGGGGTACATGGTGGAGGGGCAGGTGAGGTGCCAGCAAGTAGATGGTGGAGGGTCAGGTGGGGACACATGTTGGAGAGTCTGGTGGGGGTTCATGGTGGAGGGTCAGGTGAGGTGCCAGGAAGAAGATGATGAAGGGTCAGATGGGGACACTTGGTGGAGGGTCAGGTGGGGACTCATGGTGGAGGGTCAGGTGGGGTAAGAGGGTGAGGAGTGGAGGGTCATAGCCTCTGATGGTGGTAGGGGAGGAAGCAGGTGAGGTGGTCGATCGCGTACCTTCAAGTGGTGTAGAGTCAGGTGGGGCGCAAATGGGTGGGTGCCGGTGGAGACTCGCTGCCGTCCCACCAGTGTCCCTGCAATATCAACAGAGTCACAGGCACCAAATATCCCAATATCCAAAATCAGTCAAATATCCCAGCTCTCCATACGAGGTACAAGACTTAAAAGTCTTCAATGTTTTTGCCAAGAAATGTTATAGATCTTTTTTTTCTAGATATCTAAGATATCTAAAACTATGATAGAAAAATATACCTTTAGATAACACACACACACACACACACACACACACACACACACACACACACACACACACACACACACACTATCGCATATCCACCACCCCCTTTCAGCCGAGACTCGAACCGCTATCATTAGTTTGGGAGCTAGGGGGATGCAATCTACGAAGGCTCTATAGTCCAAAGAGAGAAATGACTATTCGATTACTAGTAGTCTAATACCCTTTGTCTCACGTCCGTGAGCAACGGGGGCCTCTACGGGTCATTTCATGGTTAAGATCACAGTAACCAGTAGTTAACAGTTTGATTGTACTAACTGTCGAGCGAAGTGGTATATAAACACGATTGTGGACACATAATGTCCTCCTGACTGCAGGATTCGAACTGGTACCATTTAGTGTGGGAACTGGGGACGTAACGACTAATCTATGTGGAGAAAGCATATGATTCGGTTGGTAGAGATGCTGTGTGGAAGGTGTTAACAAATGTACAGTGTGGGGGGAAGGATATTAGAAGCAGTGAAGAATTTAAAATCGAGAAATAGAGGGGGCATTGATGTGAGTGTAGAGATGAGGTGGGTAAGCGGTACCAGGTTAAGGTCTGTGGCAGGGTTGTATGATGTCACCCAGGCTGTTTAATCTGTGTATAGATGGGATTATAAGGGAGGTAGAGGCAAGGGCCTTGGGAGAGAGGGGCAGGTATGCAGTCTGTTGGGGGGTAAGGAAGGCGAGTGTTTGGGTTTTAGGAAAGTGTATGAAAGGAGAGAGAGATGCAAATGTGGAAAAAAAAATTCTTACTCGTATTTTGAAGGCCCGTTCATCTGGGGCATCTTTTGCATTGAAGAAAGTTGAATGATGTCATGAGCAAAGAGACGTAAGGAGGCTGTGAACACACTTACCCTGGACAGTGCCCGAGTTCGGGGTGGGGACTTCGACGACCCGCACAGTCTCGTCCTCGAGGTGGTAGTAGACCCTCACCTCCCTCAGGTCGCTGGTCCCAGCCGGGTCATCGACTAGGATCGCCCCGAAGCAGAGGATCTGAAACACACGCACACACACGCCGGAAGACCCATGAGAAAGAGAGGCGAGGATAGGTAGTGAAGACGAGGAAGGTGCGTCGCGAGGGGCGTCTGGGGCCAGGACTGTGTCTGCTGCAGAAGGAGGTGTGATGGGAAGGTTCAGAGGGTGAGGAACCTACGTGTTGGGAGGGCGTCTGAAGACGAAGGAGAGGGAAGGGTTGACCCTCGAGAATGATGGGGTGATGGTGGAGGGTCAAGTTGGGGGGCAAGGAGGGTAAGATGGGGGTGATAGTTTGGGTGGTGGAGGGTCAGGTGGGGTACTGGAGGTGGGTTGTGGAGAGCCAGGTAGGTTACAGGAGGTGGGTGGTGGAGGAGCTAGTTGCGTTACCAGGGAGTGGGTGGGTGATAATGGAAGAAGAGTTTATCCTTTCAGGAATGTATGTCTTACCCAATGACAACACCAGGATTATATATGTCTTACCCTATGACAGCACCAGGATTATATATGTCTTACCCAATGACAACACCAGGATTATATATGTCTTACCCAATGACAACACCAGGATTATATACCTTAAAGACAGCACCAGGATTATATACCTTAAAGGCAGCATTAGGGTTATATATATATATGTCTTGCCCAAGGACATACCCGATATACGAATGTGACACAGAATTACCTTCAAATACCTCCATTTGTAGGTAGATATTTCCATTCGAATGTGACACAGACTTACTTTCAAATACCTCCATTTGTAGCTCGATATTACCATACGAATGTGACACAGACTCATGGACTGGAAGGCTAAGAAAATGGTTTGCAGCATTGGTGAATATGACCGTTTTTTTTTTTTTTTACACGGTCGGCGCATTGTAAATGCAGAGTTGTAAATGAGCGAAAGCTAAGTTAACTGTAAAAAAGAAAAAAGAATGCGAACAGAATCCATGGTTTTACTGGAAAGGATATTCGAGTTTAAGTCTTTTGAATATCGTAATCTTCTTTTACATCCCTTTGGTTCCTCCCCACTTTGAATATTGTGTTCACTTTTGGTCAACCGGCTTCAAAGAAATGTACATGTAGATTAGAGAAAGCACAGTAGATTAGAGAAAGCACGGTAGATTAGAGAAAGCACAGTAGATCGGAAAACACAGTAGGTTACAGAAAGCACCGTAGATAAGAGAAAGCACAGTAGACTTGGGAAAGCACGTTAGATTAGAGAACACGGTAGACTAGAGAAAGCAGAGCAGACTAGAAAAAGCACTGAAGATTAGAGAAAGAACAATAGACTAGAAAAAGCACAGTAGATTAAAGAACACCGTAGACTAGAGAAAGTACAGTAGACGAGAACACGGTAGATTACAGAAAGCACAGTAGACTAGAGAAGACACAGTAGACTATAGAAAACACAGTAGATTAGAGAAACTACGGTAGACTAGAGAAAGTACAATAGATTAGAGAAATCACAGTAGACTAGAAAAAGCATGGTAGACTAGAAAAAGCACAGTAGATTAGAGAAAACCGTAAATTAGAGAACACAGTAGATTAGAGAAAACCGTAGATTAGAGAAAGCATAGTAGATTAGAGAAAGCACAGTAGACTAGAGAAAACACTAGATTAGAGAATGTACGGTAGATTAGAGAAAGCACAGTAGATCAGAAAACATAGATAACAGAAAACACAGTAGATTAGAGAAAGCATCGTAGATTAGAGAAAGCACAGTAGATTAGAGAAAGCACTGTAGATTAGAGAAAAAACAGTAAACTAGAGAAATCACCGTAGATTAGAGAAAGCATAGTATATTAGAGTAAGCACCGTAGATTAGAGAATGCATTGAACACTAGAGAAAGCACCGTAGATTAGAGAAAGCACAGTAGGTTAGAGAAAGCTTTGAATTATTCTAGTGTAGTGTGAGGTAATGGTACTTACCTTATCGGTCATTATCGTGAGGTGTTGGGGTTGTGATGTGTTCCCTTATCTCCTGGCATTATGTGAAGTGTTGAGCGGATAAAAACAAACTGCCAAATTTGAGTTGGAGCGTCTCGTTGCCATGGCGACTGGCAGAATTGTACACACGTTTTCTCTCATAACCGCGTCGTTCATTTTCTTCTGAGTAGTGTCTGGGTGACTTAATTCGAAAGATTTGGTCATTATGCGATTGAGTCTGACAGACTGTTCCATTTATTACTTTTCTTGTGGATAATTGCTGGGTCTTCCAGCTTGAAGTTTTCACAAGTTCTGTTGATACTTCAATAGTTTATGTTTTCTTTCATTATTAACTAAGAATATTGAAGTCTCACTCTATATATTTCACAAATTTCTCTTTGCTCCCTATTCAAGGTGTGTCTCTAGAACTTATAAAAACATTCTCCGCATAGAATATATATGATGAATCTTTATGAGATATTTGCCCTTAGGGAGAACTATTTTTTTTTTCATGAGTCTTTCCAGAGAAAGTAAGTGGAATTGTGAAAAGGTTAATTTACCTAAATTCATAAAGGTTACTGGGAATAAGATTATTTTATATCTGTATTCGTTCAATGCTCTTGTTAGCTCCTTGGATTATATTTTTCATGTATTTGTAGCTTATTTGGAATTATTTCATCGCATGATTATAGAACCATTTTAGCTGAATGATTATAAGGTAGGTTTTATCTTTATCTGATATATATAATTTTTTGATATGTAGGCAATTGACGAAAATTTACATTCTAGGAACATATATATACTTAATACAGTAATCAATTTGAACATTTTACCGTTTCAGTTCTTCCTGTCAGACATGTTCTTAGAATATTTCACAAATTTTCATCTAAACCCTACTCATGCCTAGCATGGTAGACCTACGTTCTGGAGAACATATGTTCATTGCTCATCTCTTCGCGACACATATGTGGGCTTCGAACTTTGTCTTCCTGTAAGCCTGTCAGTAATTTTTTTTTTTCGTTTAAATAGACATGACACTCCTTTAGCCCGTTGACTTTCACTTAAAATCCATACCATGTTATACGTTTTGGCCCAAAAATATCTGCGAGCACGACACTAAGAAGTGAAGATAAAAAGTGGCGCATAAAACAAAATCTTCCCATGTGATAGTAGTAGTAGCTACGGGAAAGGAATTTTACGACCAGTCGCGCAAGTTTTTAAAATATATGCTGTCCATATTTAAACAAATTTATCCCATTCATGCATGCTTAAACATCAGTTCTTGTTAACATTTCAGTCTAGCTATTTACTGAAGTATAAGATTTTCGTAAGTTTCTTGTAATTTTCTAATTTTAACCACTCGTTCTTAGATAATGTTACTTTTAAAGTGTAGTTTAATACCATTCACCAATTCATACCACTAAGATAGTAGGGGATTATACCAAAATGCAAATAATTAAAATATCTATATATTTATATATTTACATACAAAGGAGATATCTTGTATATGAGAATTTCAGGTACAATAAAAATTTACTTAATATTAACACTTCTTACAGAAGTATATATTGTCGCACCTAGAGATGCCCCTTAACTCTACCGTCTTGTACTGGGTCCGTCTACTTCTTGGCGGGCTTCTTCGCCTTCTTGGGTGCAGGCTTCTTGGCGGCGGCCTTCTTAGCAGCCTTCTTAGGGGCGGGCTTCTTGGCGGCTTTCTTAGCGGGCTTCTTGGCAGCGGCTTTCTTGACGGGCTTCTTGGCAGCGGCTTTCTTGGCAGCAGGCTTCTTGGCAGCGGCTTTCTTGGCGGCAGGCTTCTTGGCAGCGGCTTTCTTGGCAACGGGCTTCTTGGCGGGTTTGGCATCCTCTTTCTTGGCGAGCTTGAAGGATCCAGATGCACCAGCTCCCTTGACCTGCTTCAAGGTACCAGATGCGACCAGCTTCTTCAGAGCCAACTTGAGGCGAACCGCAGCCTTCTTCTCGTCACCAACCTTGTAGTTTGCAGTGATGTACTTCAGGATGGCCTGACGGGATGAACCAGAGCGCTCCTTCAGGGACTTCAAAGCAGCAGCGATCATCACAGCGTAGGCAGGATGAGTGGGCTTTGCGGCGGGCTTCTTGGCCTTTGCCTTCTTTGGGGCAGCAGCAGCAGGGGCAGCAGCAGCAGTGTCAGCCATCGTGATTGGGAGTGTGGTTCCTTCGTCTGGAGAACGTAAGAGGAAGATCTCGAGCTAGCGAGTGATGCTCTTCGCCGGGTTCGCGCGATATATGTTTCCCGTTGGCGGACGCAAAAGTAGCAGTGTAAACACGCGCACTCGTTTTCGTTCAAAGTTGAGCGGTGTCCGTGACCATTTGTGTTTGTTAACTTAATTCCAGCAATTACTACATCGAACTAACAATCTTGATACATATATTGTTTATCTCTGAGGGAAGAATATATATTCAGCTACATTTTTCTATAGAGAATGCTCAGGTGCGATCCTCTCCGTTAAAGAAAACGTAATAAATATGAGGAGGACTGGATTCTGAAACTCCATATATTCTTATTTAAGTAGTTATATCTCTCTTATTCAAGATCTTTTAGATATATGTTGTACCTTAAGTGAAAGAAGAATTATTCTTCTTTCTCGTTACAAGAATAAGAAGACCAGTGGTCACAAATGGACGACACAGTAAATGATACATTTTGGATAAACAAACACAAGCTGTTGCCCTCGCAGCCATTGCTCTGCACCCCAGGAATAGGTCAAGTCTTTTCTTTCCTTATAAAACTAAAGCTCATTCTAAACCAAAGGTGTATTTATCACACGATGTATTTTGATGATCATGACAGTATGCAGGACCCAAGGTAACTCATAGACTAAAGTAAAACAAGGACAGGTACAAAAATACTGGAGGCCCTATACTGCTCCGACAGTAGAGTTCGCTGCGGCAGGCTAGCCGGGCAAGAGAAATAAGTATATCCCTTAGTATATTGGTCTGTTGTATGCTTCTCGTATGGATTTATGGCATCTATAGGTGCAGTATATTCATCCCACTGTGTGTATGAAGCCTATGACTAGACATTGAAAGATTACGTAAGAAAGTCGTGGAAATGTCCGCGATTCTAAAATTATCCAGCCCGTTGCATACCCGAAAGGTAAATGCGAATGAAATGAACTTCACACTTTCCTTAATTTTAAATTAATTAACGCATGTGCAGGTATGGGAGTGTAGTCAGTTTTCGTGGGATGAACGCTATGTACATGAGACTTCAGAAACAAAGGAATATTACATGTATAAGGGGAGGGGAAATGTATTTTCATTGGTATTCTCACTAGACCCCGTGGTAGGGAGAGGCAGCGTCACTGGTAGAATGTACTGCAAACATGGCTAGAGTTCTTTCTATCTGTATAATGTTAATATTAATGCTCTTTTCTCACTTTTTTATTGTCGGTCAGACGGAAGGACATTTTGCATAGTTGGTGGCACAGAATGTCCATACTTGGTTTACAAAATATTTACAGAAAAAAATTAGTATTTATTGTCAACCCCAAAATTTATACTTAAAGTTATTACTGTCCCATTAGTTTCTCTTCCTTCCTTCCCAACACGAATCCTTCTTTGATTTTCATTAATAGATTTTGTTTCATAAATTGGAATGTCATTCTTTTGAGCTGTAAGTGATTTACAAAATTTAATGTCAAAACTTGCTAGTTACAGGATCAAACTTTACTCTGATATACAGTAAAAGTAATTTAACAGTTTGCTTAAAATACAGTTTTTCTCTGCATTTCTAGTATATGTTTTTGTTGGATTGATTTATTTTGAGAGGAAACAGACCTATAGGCATGAACCTACAAAAGTGAATGAATATAGATAAAATAATTTTGAAAGTCATTTTTATTTTTACTGCCATATAATGATTTTGAAAGTTATTTTTATTGTTACTGCCATTACCATACAGAAATATAGAAACAGTCATATTCTTCAGGGAGTTTGTGAGATCTTGATTCAAAATGAATTCATCTTTGCACTCTATACAATAAATCTTAAATCTAGGCCAATTTTATACCAAGTAAAGGCTAGTAATATATGATTAGAATTAAATTCGACCTGTTTAAATCCCCATATACTCAGTATTCTTCTGTAATGAGGTTCCAATGAACAAGTTCGTCAAGATCAGCAATCATAAAATGTTCCGTTTGAGCTAATCTTGCAAAACTAGGATAGCCCATTCTTTATAGGAATTCGAAAATATTTGCTATATGTTTTCATTAGGTAGAACTTGAAGTATTAAGCAAGCTCTCTTGTCAAGGCAGCAGGACCTTCCACAGAAAACCTGACTATCTTAAGTATCCATCCATGCCTCGCTACCAAGAATCATAAGGAACCAGTTAGCCATAGCACACCACCGCCACCACACACACACACACACACACACACACACACACACACACACACACACACACACAACACTTATATTAACACAGAGTTAATAGAGAGGTTTCAGAGGGGGCATCTAAGATGGTACCAGAGTTAAGAGAGCTAAGTTACAGGGAATATATAAAGGCTTTGAATTCGCTTACCTTGGAAGAGAGAAGAGTGAGGGGTGACCTTATCTAAACTTTTAAGTCTTTGAAATAGATTGATGACATAGGCAGTGAAAAGCACATTGAGAGATGTAAGGATGGAGCAACCAGAGACATAACATGAAATTAAGAATCTTGTTAGAAAAAGATGTGAAGAAGTACTTTTATAGTATAAGAGCAGTGTATCAGTGGAATAGAATTACTAAGGACATGGTAGATGAAGACAATTTACATAGATTCAAGAAGCTGTATGATAAGAATTTTTTTAAGAGATGGGGCTCCTTGAGTCTAAAGCTCCCTCCCCATATGGCACATATAAGTGATTGCCAATGGTAATTACACATACAGATGTATGATTACAAATAGGTACTGTAAGATGACATACACACATTTACACAGCCACATGTGTGAAAATAATGAAAGAACCATTAGGATAGTGTCTGAGGCAGCTAGACAGTTGTATCTTCAGATGATCAAGATGGATTAATTAAATTTTACCAGCACAGAAAATGCTTGTTAATTGATTGATATAGGGTAAGAGAATTATGGTGTTATGAGTTATTAGAGAAAGTATTCAGGTTAAGCCTTTGCTATCATTATGTTAAATAATGTGTTCAAATCAGAGGAGAGTATACAATATACTTATACTAGATATTGATATAATTGATACATACTCTGTCAAAGAAAATGAAAACATTTTTATGCTCCAGTAGGTGAACATCATGTTGAACAGGAAGGAACTGCCTGATAAGAACATGGTAGTAGGATATGCAGGAGACATCCATCACAAAATACCTTCTTTAAGGTGCTGCTATAAATGTAAATGCCAGAAATGTGAGCATGTAGATAAACTCATTAATAGAGGGGTAGATGTGTATCATTTGTGCTAAAACAAAGGACAAATCTTAATTGTTCAAAAGTTAAATGCACCAACTGTGGAGGTAAACATCTACTCCTAGATATTTAGATACAATACCCTTGGATGAAGAAAGAAATAGTTACAATTAAGACAAAAGAAAATCTCTTACCATGAGGCGAGAGAACTTGTATATCAGAGGTATGATAACATGGACAAAGCCTTGCAGTGATTGTCAAAGAGAATTGTTCACAACAAAAGACTGACAGGCAAATGCTGAAAAGTACAGTATTGCCAAAAAGCATTCGTAGACAAACTGTGAAGACCTTGCTGCCTCACCTGATGTGTACATGGTAAGCACCTCAACACAAACTAATCTTCCCCTTGCCACTGAACACAAAATGCACAGAACCCCAGGGCAGATGTTGAAATCCTTGGGGGCATTGATAGTTAAATTCTCACAGAAGACTATAAGGATTTGGAAGCCCTCAGCAGTACCTGTCCATTGTTCAAGATCATCAGGACCTCCTTCAAAGACAAGTCAGGCATAAGTGACCAAAAAGCAATTATCAAAGCATGAGACCATATCACTACCACTGAAAGAGAGTTTGCAGGAGGCTCCAGTCAAAGAAGCCTCCCCAATCAATCCCTTCCCTCCCAAGAGAGGGCTCAAAAAAAATTTCCTTTAGGAGCCTCATCTTTACTGCATCCATTGTGGTCAGGAGAGGGAGACAGACTCCACCATCATCTTTTCACTGCTTACAGTGGCAAGTGGTGGACTCCACACAAGGAAAAAGAAAGAATCCCTTATCAGTGCCACTAGGAAAGTTCAGAAGGACCAAGGCAGAAAATTCCTAATCACACCACCTCAGCATAAAGAAAATTTCTCTTGATGCAGTGGACTTACCAGGGAATTCATTGTAAATGGGAAGAATTACATTTAGTAGCTTCATTTACTTCTGTTTGTATATGTCAAGAGATCATAACATGAGAAAATAATAAGCTTTCTGTAAGAGGGTACCAAGATCATGCCCATTGAAAGCAGACCTGTGATAATTGATCTCATGGAAGAGTTGCAGTGATGATATATTGGGACATATCCCACCAGCATGTTCCTCCGCAGTCACTGCTGTGGGTTTCAGTGGTGCAGACTGGCCTGACTAGATCTTGCACACCTGCATCCTTATACCTTCCTCAGAGTTAATTGATATTTTGGGTTTGGAAAACATGACTGATCAGCTATCACATCTCTCCAGTTGCTGCTGCCTCCTCCAGGGAGACACTATATCCAATGTCAGAGGAGGAGTGTTAGAATACTGTTTCTAAAGGAGTACTCAGTATCAATTCTCTGACCCATTTTCACATTCACATTGAAATTTGTTCCAACATTGGCTTGTCCATTTGCTCAGCAGATGCTGAGCTGAACTTTAAATTTCAGGTAATGGAAGATGTACTTGGAATTTATTATTTTTCAGTCATTCGGAAGTGCACAGCATCCCAGCAAGTGGGATACAGCAATGGTGACTGAACCATGCTGATAGGAGTTTGTTCGAACAGCCTGCAGTGGTGCGGGACTCTGACAGGGACTTTCAGTTTTTCAAAGAAGTTCTCGGTGCCCAGACAGCCAGTATTCACTTTTCAACAGAGCCAATAGTCATGTAAAGTACGTGAAGATACTGTCAACCTCTTGTATGGTAATGGTCAGATTATTACCCATAAAATCTTTGAGCAAGAAGAGTAACGTTAAGGCAGCTGAAATGACAGCCTTGTGGCAACTGGTTCTGTACAAAATGACCCTTGCCAAGCTGCAGATGGTTTTCAGAGGCCAGATGTACATCATGGATGCCATATGTATCCTTTGTAAATTCAGGAACATCTACATCAGTGGTAATGGACAAGTTTCCCAGGATGACAGCTAAGTCATTGTTTTTCCCATTCTGTTCTGAAGGTAAATGGATCATTGACCAACAATGAAGTAAATGTTGCAGGCATTCTTGCTGATTCCATGGCAAAGATTTCCTTTAGATGATCATGCTCCCTCAGATTTTCCTACTTAAGGCAGATAAAGATTGAAAACAACCTTCATTTGAGAGCACTGGATCTGCAGAATTCCAGTACAATCTCCCCCTTACAAGGAGGGAATTAGATTCTGCTCTAAACCTTTTGCTGAAAGATGGCTATAGGAAACAACAGTAGCCCCTATCTGACGATATCGCACTTACTGAAGAACTACTCGAATTTGTTGTTGTCTTTATATATCAGTGGAGTTTCATGATTTAGGGAAAGCCTGTTACACAACATGGAAGCATGGTACCATGAAGAAGTAGCTTTCCATTGTTTTGTTGATGGGTACTGCCCTACTTGCACTAGGGCTGTACCAAAAGACATCTTGTGCAATGTGTCTGGATGACTTTATGCATGCTGTACTGTTCTGCAGGAAATTAAGTGTTTGTTTAAGACCATCTGCAGACTGTTGTAAATCAGGTGTTTCTTGTGTCACATATCATTGTTGCTAGTTCTCTCCAAATAAAACTATGGCTATGCACTACCAAAAAGTACGGAAGAATTTCTTGCCACCCCTCATCTTGGGATAGATTTCTTTCTTACAATTGTGTTGGAATTTCAGTAATATGCTCACTGTCTTAAGAGTTAATGACAAACATATTGCTCTCTCCAAGGCTAAAGGTATAACCAGATGCCCCTTCATCTGCTTCAGCTTTCCTCAGAATTTCTGAATTTGTTTCTGATGTTAGAGCAGTCCATTTTACATTCATTGATGTATTTGAAAGGAGTTAGGAGATGCTTTTTGTATAGGCTGATTTAACACTAGCGTGAAAATGCATTACGGACACTCAAAATGTACAGTACCCATCTGCCTGATGTGGCACATGTGTGGCAGGCGCATGTGAGATAGATACTTTTCTGGTGGTTGATAAGTGGTCAAGATGCATGCTTTTTCACCCTAATGGACAAGCTTATATCTTTTCCATGTGTATTTAGCATCCCATAGAAGACAACAGATTTGAGTGGTTAATACTGTACAGGCAAGTGCCTATTTTCTGCATATTAGATATCCACAAATCTCAACTGTTTGCTTAATTTCGTAAGCTAGGTAGCATCTGCTAAAAGGTAGAGTATCCACATAATTATAGGTGTTTATATTTTGCAGACCCACAAATCAAATAAAATCACCTATGCTCTCGATAGGAGCGAGGCTATTATTAAAGCTTCCTTCAATTGATTTCTTTGCTTCCAGACCAATGGTTCAACCAAAAAGCCTTCATTGTACATCCAGTTTAAGGTTATTGTAATTGCCATGTGTTGTACATTTCCAATGCATGCAGGGACTGGTGAGTCTTGTAATTACAAGAAAGAATTGTATGGGTTCCCTGGGAATAGGAAATAGTAGGTTGGTACCCCAGTGTTGAATAATTGCTCACTGTCCATGACCCTTAGATCCTCACTGGGTTTTTGTACAGTACATAAATACTTTTGTATTCCTGGATATGATGATGTAATTCATAAAGAGTGGAATTTTCCTTATCTGTTTCACCTACTACTTATCCAGTCGTGTAATGCCCTCATGTCTCCTCCAAAAATATCAACTTTGGTACATTAAAAGACCACTTTTGTAAAGTAAATGTAAAGCTTTTTATCAAAAATCTTAGAATGTCAGCTATTTGCATTTTTTAACTCCTCACACCTGTTTAGGAATGGAAGTATTACATGAATAATAACATTCTGTAATTTATTATTGTAATTTAGCTCTTCACTCAGGATCTGCTTGCCTTGGGTGGACAGTATTGTTTGCTATTTGTCCTTCAATCTCCCTATAGAATTTATTTTTATTTATTTTGTAATATATTTTATTTATATATTATTATACTTTGCCGCTATCTCCCGCATTAGCGAGGTAGAACAAGGAAACAGACGAAAGAATGGCCCAA
>JAUTXX010292911.1:0-13951 GCA_032273605.1 Panulirus laevicauda | reverse complement strand
ACTAATATGAAAAATAGTGAAGAAAGAAAAATTTCTGATGACAGTTGTGCTGCTGCTAATGAAGTGCAAAAAAATATGAGCCTAAATCTTACTGTGGAGACATTGAAAGAAACTTTAAGCCTTGAGAATGCTCATGATAGTTTGATATTGGAAGATCTAGATGATGATGGGCCATCATCTATTCAGATCTATAACTCAGGGAATAGTGCTGACGCAGAAGATATTCTGATTGTTGATACTGAGACAAATGAGGCAACAATTGTTGATAGGGGAAAGCCTAGGAGTCATCTGGCTTTCATTAATGATCATGAGAAAGAAGTAGAGACAAATGAAATTCAGCTTTATACTTATGAAGAGTCAGATGATGTAGCTCCTGAATCTATTCCATCAGTTGGACGGTCATGTTTTGATGAGATGCACCACCGTCACCACATCCTTACCAACAACAATCCTCTGGAGAAACCAGAGAGCCTTCATCTTGATGGCTGTGAAGATTCTGAATCTAAACTTGAAAGACAATTTGTTACTGATGATGTGTCCTCAGAATCTCCACAAGGTATTCAAGTTCCCCATTATCACTCATATTTCACATCTGCTTTGAGCACCATATCACATCCTAATGCTTCTATAGAAGAACCTCCTCTGTTTGAAGAAGTAGAACATATTTCCCTTCCATATGATGTAAACTACCCATCAGCTGGTGAGCAGTTGCATAGTTTAGAAGATTTTGGTGAGCAAGGTGAGGAGACAGAAAATCACATTAGCAACAACAATGAAGAAGAGACTAAGATCAGTGAAATTGAAGATGATGATGATGCCCCTATTAAACTCAACTTTCTTGGTAGACTATATTCTGATGAGTCAGAGGAACAGGATGAAAAAAATAATGCAAAATCTTCTGAGGCAAGGGAAGCACTTATATTTTCAGGGTCAGAGAAAGCGAGTGATGCTGATAAGCAGGTAGCCCGTCCTAAGACTCCAGAACCAAGTGACATCAGTCAGATGACTGCTTCAGAATTTTTGGCTTCACAGAAATGTCAGGTAGGATTTAATCTAGTAAATGTGTAACTTAAACCTTCACATCTGCTTTCATATTTTTTTTTTACTTCTTGAAAAATAACTCTTATTTGTCCATATGTTTCTCCATATTTGATAGTGTTTCTTTTTGTACTCTGTATCTTTTCTTTTCATACAAGAAAGGGACACATGTAGAACATATCAAAGATAAACATTTACTATACATTCATTTGTAACCTCTGAATTGTCACTGCATTCACACTTCAGTTGCAGTCATTTAGTCATTGATTTTAACATTCTCAGGATGTGGCCTTGATAAAACAAATTGTGGCCCAAAGATGGAAGAATATTAACAAACCATAAAATATGTTATGAGTCATTTAAAGCACAGCACCTTTTAAAGACTTAAATCTTCATATGATGCAAAGGCCTTTAAATCTGCACACTACCACCATTCAAAGAATCTTTGCATGATATGAAGGCCTTTAAATCTGTGCACACTGCCACCATTCAAACCTAGTGCCACCATTCGGACCTAGTATGTACCAAATGAATGCAGTGCTTCTCTATGCTTGGAGATTAAGTCTACCTTTGAAGCTGTATTCAGAATAAGTACCAAATCTCATGACAGATTCAAATATGATAGTTGGCTTAATTTTATCATCTGAACTGTAGACAGTCTTGTTTGTTTACAGCGTGTCATAAGGTGGGTGTCTTTGAGTGAGGTGAGCATGTCGGGTACTTCCACCAAGGGTATAATGATATTTCTGCTTGCTATTTAGAGTTAGGAGTGACATATAGCATTATACATGCTTCTTGTCGGTAAAGGCACTTTAGGATTCTTTAAATGCAGGTGGGAAAATTAAGCCACATGTGTAACAGGATTAGGCTGTAACTAGTTTAGGAATAGTATTTAAATGGTTAACCCCAATGTTATTACTGTATAGCTGTTCTTTTCACATATATTGTTGTCACATGACCATATAGAGCTAGAAGTTACCTAATCAAAATGATTGAATTAAGAATAATGTCAAATGATTATAACTACAATTGATAACTCTGGTGGACACTTGCAAAGCATTCCTATCTGTTTAACCCTTCAGATACAATGGTAATTTTCAAGACAATTCCCACAAAGGTGTCATTTTATATCTTTTTCTTCCCCTCCCCATGAAGTTTATTTCCCTGACATTAACCTGTTGTTATGGTACAGAACTTTAAGTATTTCATATAAGGTCTGGGTCATTTATAAAACTCAGGTGCATGAGGAAATCTTTACTCACAATTCAGTGTTTCCATGTTTCCACATCTTTGCCTTTATTTTGTCAGCTCAGCTCATCATTAACCATAAAGATTGCCATGGAGGATAACAGCATTTTTGCACTGCTCAGAAAGCAAAGAAATTTTATATAGAAATATGTATTACATGTAATCAATAAAGTTTATAGATAATGAAACATATCATGTTAGAAATTATTACATGATTGCATAGTGATATAGATGTATATTATGCCATACATAAGGATATATCATTCATGTGGCAGTGTTTCTTCAGAGGATTTATTCATATGATAACCTCATCACACATGTAAGAAACTTCTTACTATATTGTTTTAAAAAAAGAAGACTTTTCTACCGTAAGACAAGAAAATTATTAGAATTTTTCAAAAATGTATTGAAAAGCGCCATAGTGGGTGCATATTTATCACGGTGTTCAGTAAACTCAATCTGTTATACAGAAGAGTGAGGAAGAGAAGCAAGAGTTTTATGAGGAGCTGAGTGAGATTGTCAGCAATTTTGATGTATTTTCTTTAGTCCTTTATTTTGATGATGAAAGGTGAAACCTAAACCTCCATGGAAAGTGACATGACAGCAAGAGATTAGATGTGAGTGAATAAATCCATTTATTCATATACTCTGGCATTGTCATAGTAACACAGAAAGTGGAGAACAAGTTTGAAAAGTTAATTAAAGAAATTGAAGGGAAAAATTTTTCCTTTGATCAAAGAAAGAAAAATCACCCTTGTGCTCACATGAAAACTGCTTTCCATCTTTACCACTTGCATCACAAAATTTTATCCCCTAGATTTTTAAATCTCACTTAATTCAGTGTCTTAATGCCAAATCCGTTTTTGAAAGAATTATCTAATTAGTGTTATAGCTGCAATTCTCTTACATATTTCATTGCCTTTCCTCAACTGGGTTACAGTAATCCACCCAGTAACAGTTGCGTTGATAGTTCACATATTACATTTTAGTGCTTTTTTTGAACTTCTCCATTTCAAAACTCTGTCTGAGAATTCAGCCTTAGTTGTACTGTTCCAACATATAAATGTTGGCGGTAAGATGTTATTGGACATGCTGTATGTAAAGGTAGTCACTTGGTGCCATGAACCATGAAATGCCTTTTTAATTGTTTCCTGTTTTTATGAGGATGCCACTCAGCATATGGGAAGTGCTCAGTGTCCTAGTTCTTATTTCACCAAATTAATCTTCCATCTCACAGATCAATGACCATGAAGAAATTGAGGAACAAATAGAAATAGATGCAGGGTATGATGAAGACTCTGAAGATGATGAAAATAGCCCAAGACTAAACCCTGGTAAGCTGAACCAGGTAGAGTTTCACGTGACTCAAGATCCACGGTATACCCCTGACTGGGAGAGTGACTCTGATAGTGATGGAGATAGTTCATCTACCAGTGGAGAATTCATGTGGAGAGTAAGTTTTAAGAAATGTCCCATGAATGAGAGCTAAGGGCAATTATAATTGCTGATCAAGTACTTCACATTTTCTTAAAGCTTTGACTGATAACCTCTGGTATGGCTGATTTAGTATGCACATAGTAAACTGTGAAGTTGATACAGAGGTACATCCATGAAAATATGCATGGTCTTTCATGGATGAATTTTTAGGACTTATGTTTCTTTTCAAGGCATGTG
Organism: Panulirus laevicauda; assembly: GCA_032273605.1. Lineage (NCBI taxonomy): Eukaryota > Metazoa > Arthropoda > Malacostraca > Decapoda > Palinuridae > Panulirus > Panulirus laevicauda. Next base: position 9,991 of record JAUTXX010292911.1, on the reverse strand, counting down.
AATACTTGTTTGTTATGGTAATCCATTCATCATCTTCATGTGACATCATGCAGCTCTTGAGAAATTTTATGATGATGCTGAGTTCAGATGTTTGAGCAATCAGTGCCAGTTCTATGAATATCATGTTCTGTGTTTTGTTGCCTATGTTAATTTTTTCTCTTCACCTCTTGGTGTCTGAGCCCCTGGTCTACCACTCAGAAAACATGAAAGTATGAACATTGTTCCCTCATTCTCAGAAGCAGCAGTTGCAACATGCAGAAACATGCATTTTTTAGATTATCTGTTGTAAATATGACAGGACTTTTGATACTGACAGCTTATTCAGTGTTTAAAAGTTATGCATGTTAACACTAACAGTAACTGCAATTCATTTCTCTGACAAAATCTGTATCCTGCACAGTTGTGACATGATATCTTGCTGGAGCTCCCCAGTTATTAGACAATTCCTTTTTCCCACTTCTTAGTAACTATGGGACATCACAGGATTCCATCTGCTTGTGGTTATGCCACTAGTGAAAAGTCAATTTCACTGAGATTGTATCATTAGATTACAATCTCATCAAAGAAATTGTGACTCCAAATGAGGCCATCCTATCTCTGCTACTGATTCCAGTGCAGCCTCAAAGCTGAAGGAGCCCCTGAAGAATGAGTCCTGGAGTTATATGATAATGATTTTAATTTTGGAGAGAAATTAGATATCAGATATGTTAACGATACTGTTTGGCATTGGTGAGTTATGCATCAACATCAGCCATCTCGTTGAATAATATATTTTGTAAGCAAGTTGATTATGTCGCATTACTGAAATGCTAACAGGAAAAGGGCTTGACTCTTGTCATTTTGTAAGAATTGACATTCCTGATACCATGGGTATCACCAACTTTACAGAAATAATGTATTCCTCATTGTCAAGCATGGAACAGCCGTGTATTGTAATAACCGATCATTCTGTTAGAAAATTTGTCCTATACCCACATTAAGACGCAATTCTTTTACCACTCTGTCTTCAAGGGTTGCTACATATCAGTTATGAGTCAAGTATGAGTACCCCCTGTGGAGGACTGAACATTTCATTGGAACTGGATATAAGTATTTATGGGTAATGTTTGCAGGACTCATAAACTTCTTTAAGTGTGACAGATTTCTTGCTCCTTATGCTCATAGTGATGAACATTGTAAAGGGCTTGAGAATGATTAAATATCCAGATTTATAGGGATACTAAGCAGCACTACATTACCATCTCACAAAATGATTGTATTTCTTTTCATACATGTTTGCCATTTTCTGCATTAGTGAGAAACAGGCAAAGAAAAGTCCTCGTTTGCTCATATCCATTTTCTGGTGGTCATGTGTACTGCTCCAAAACTACTGCCCCTGTCCACAACCAGGCCTCACTTACCAAATCATCAGAAGTGTTTCTGATAATTAACCTTTTAACATCTCCTTATGAAGAATGCTTCCCTCATCACTATAATGATCATACTTTTGATATTGGTTGAGATATATTTTTGGAAGACGTCTTCTAGAGATTATCACTTTTTGTGAAGTAAAATTTTCTTAGTCCTTTGGAAATCAGACCTTTTTAATGGGAAAATTCATTTTCTGCTTAAGAATTTAATGAAAAGGAAACTGGTGAGGTACATCTCTACTTTAGTGAGATATTTGGCATACTATTTCAATGTGGTATTCACATTATAATCCTTAATGACAGAGATACATTTGTACTTCAGTTATGAATTTCATTGTACTGATTCACTACCTTAGCCTTCCTTAGAAATCTAATGGTTCTTTAGTTTAGACATGGTGGGCCTACCATGCCTTTGATGAGATACAAGCTTCAGGAAAGTCTTATTCTTGTGTGCCTTGGATCATCTATAGATGTTTGTTTCTACTTTAGGTCTTATCATCTGAAAGTTTTTTCTATAAACCTTCATTCTTATGAGTCTGCTCTCATTGTTCATGAAACAAATCAGGAAAGGAGAGAAATATAGGTTTTGAAGTTTGTAAAACCTTTCCTTTCTAAGGCCATTCCAGCAAGCTATTTGCCAGTTTTCCTACTCTGCAAAGCTTTCCCCTCTCAGTTTTCAAAAATACTTTCTCTTTACCAGTGGTGTCCACCTTTGATGTACACAGTGAATGAATTCTGAGCCTTTGGATGGATCAATCCCCTGGCATGAGTGGTTCACTGACATCATCGCTATGGCAATCTCTTATCAGTTGAAAGCAGTCTTGAAGTGAGCTAGCTGCTATTGCCATGGGTTGTTGGTTAGCACTGGGTGGGGAATGTGTGTATCCCTACAAGCTAGATTGGGTATTAGAAGGTTTTAACCCCGAAATATCAGGTAAATATCTCATTGGTCATGGGACATTGCCATGTTAAGATAATGTTCTTAAAATTTCTGAACCTTCATTTTGAAACATGTGCAACAAAGTTGTATTCAAAAGTAGAGTATTAGACAACAAATGATATGCTCATTAAAAGGGACTTACACAATAACTTCTTAGGTTAAGAAGTTATTGTGTAAGTCCCTTTTAATGATCATATTTGTCACAATGAGGGATTGTTTTGGTTGTTACAGTTACAGTAAATATTTGCAGAAATGCTCAGTATGATGAATAGATCAAAATTAGTTCAAATTAGTGGGATTCACTTGAAGAGGAGATTCATAGTGATATTATGAAAGGACTTATAAAAAGTGCATCTGATTAGCACCAGCATCCATTCATTTAGTGGTATCCTGAATGTTTTCTCCAACCATACAGCTGTGTGGCTTATGCAGATCCAACCCATTCCCTTCATCTTGAGTGCAGTACAATGCTGTTGGTTCTTTACATTTAGACACTCGTTTTTGTACATATTCCGTCAGTGTGTCTTTCCACCTGATGTTTAGTTTTTGTTTTTATCAGTCCCCATTCACATTGCACAGATACAGTTTTTAGCGCACTTTATGGCCATTGTCCTCTTTCATCACATGTCTGCAAACTTTTCGCATGTAAGGATGGTCGTCTAATTTTTTTTTGTATTTCATACTGACCTGACATACAATATGGGTGCCACAATGCAGAATTGTCTCTGATTTGCCTCAGTCTCAAAAGTCTTCCTTTTGGAAACAACTTGCTAACTTGCTGAATTAAATTGAAACTTCACAGAAAATATTGAAGGATGTTTCTCTAGGAAGTTCCCTCATTTCATATTGATCCAGTATCTACATTGGGCTAGTTGAGCAATGAGACTCACCTGAGCCTCAGGTTTGGGTGTTTCTTCACTCCTGTTATTCCAGATGTCTAGACCATCTTGTTTCATCTGTTACAGTGTCAGCTACTTTCTTCATCTCAGCATATCTCTCTTTACTAACCTCATTGGCCACTTATGCACTGTTCCTCTTCCTCACTCTTCTCCATCCACTTTTTAGAAAGTTAGCCTTAGCAAGTGTTTGTACCATTAATACGTACATCCACATTTCACTGGCATTCATTAGTGCAACTTGTACCACTCATGACAAACTTAAGCACAGCTGACATCACAATTTCCTACGTCACCATCACCATGAGAGCTCAGAGAATTTGCATGCCCTGCATTATTTATGTATTGAGGTTTCCATTAAATCATCTGTGTTAAAAAACCACACAGATTTTTCAAATTTTGTGATGTTCCTTGAGGCATGATGTTAAGTAGTTAGAGCCCTTGACTGCTAAGTATACCATAAATATTCCAGAATAATGTTTGATATGCTTAGGTTATTCCTTGTAGGCTTTTAGAAATCTTAAATGAGAACTGACTTCAGTGTTGAATAATGTATTGATTAGCCAGGGTCTGAGCGGTGAGATTTTACTTTACTAGTAAGAGAGAGACAGTCTTAACAATACCCTAAGATTTATGTCCAGCCTTATCTGCAAAAGATAACTGAAATGTTGAAGATGCACAAGTGAGATATACAAAAATGGATAAGGAAGAGATCTCACATATCTGCTGCACTGATGAATATGTTTGCATGTTCGGCCAAAATAAGTGATCACTTCAGTGAATATTTTAGAATGATTAAAAGTAGAAAGAATGACATGAATGATGCCTTATTGTAGTAATGTAGCATTTATAGCACTTCAAAGGTATGTTATCAAATCTGCATCAGTGTTAAGCACAAAAGTAAGATCTTTGTTCATGTGGTTGTAAAAATGATTATAGTAATGACCGAATATGGCTGCTTCAAAAGCTGTATTTGGTTAGTCAGCATATACAGTATTTGAATAAATTATGAATAAAGTAGTACAGATATTGCATCCTGGAAGCTTTCACAGTTTTACAAGAAGTGAACCTTTCTCATGCATAATGGGTGCTAGGAGACGAATATTCATGCAGCTTGTTGCCTAGGGTTTTCTTTTGAAATTTTTTTGTGGAAAGAAATGCCTGAGCAGTGATATTATGCAACTAGAAGTGTGGATGACCATTCACCCCACAGTGAAAATGAAATTCCATCTAACTAAATTGTAATTATGTACCCCATACACACACGTGCACAACTGCTCCTCTTCTAAAGACTTGCAAATAGTATAAGGAAGTCAGAGCCAGATACTGTGGATCTTTTATGAGTTTTGGGCCATTTTTTTTCTTAGTCATTATTTCTCTATTATGCATAGAGGATTCTTTATACTTGGATCATCAGAAGCCCAGGCTAACTATCCCAAAGTTTCTCAATAATAGGAAACACGGAATAATGGCAAAAGTAGAGGCATTGTTCCTGTTGAGTTGTTTTTTTGTATCATCAGTTTAACAAATTCAGGAATTACCTCCATGAGATTAGATATTGTATTAAGTGTGTTTAGTGTGTAGATTCACACATTCATCTTTTAATGTTGCACAAAGCATTCTGGAACAAGGAAGCTGATTGAATAACTATCTGTCTATCTGTTTCTCTGATGCTTGTTCCCTTCAGGAACTCCTTCATAAGTATCTGTCTATGTGTTTCTCTGATGCTTGTTCCCTTCAGGAACTCCTTCATGGGTATGGCCACTCCATAGCCTTAGTGCCTCACCCTTTACAGGCCACTAGTAGAGGGCAACTCTAGTATAGTGTTTTCAGAGGCTCCTTTCTAATATCCCTATCACCTTCTTGTACATAATAACTATAATCTCGTATACTATCCCTCCTTGTGTGAAGTAAGAACAAGACCCACAAAGTTTTTTATGGATTGCTTTTTTTTTTAATGTAGTTATAGAACTTTTTTGACAGTATTTATGGCACTATAGGTAATTAGTATACCCATTAATCTGTATGCTCATGTTGAATAATAATTTTTTGATCATGAATTGAATAATGATTTTTGATAAATATACTGATTAAGTGCCCTAATTACTGCTTAATTTTTCGTTAAAAGGAGATGCTTGTTTTTCAAACTTTGACTTGTATTGTTTTGCTCTTGTCTCCCCTAACCTTTTTAATGCCTGCCTGGAACTAGCAGGAAGAGGAAGAAAAGGAGGAGAGTAAACATGATGTTGAAAGACATGAAGAGGTAAGTAATTTAAAAGCTGAATAGTACAGCATTAGGGCTATTGCCATTCTTGTGAGTTTATGCTTTGTTTCATTTGATAGATTTTTAGACACATTATATGGTTTAGCAACAGTTGTTACATATTAGACAATACATAAGTAGATAAAAGAGTTATGTGTACCAGTTGACCAAGGATTGGTATGGATGTTCATCATTTTATTTCATGTTGCGAAAATGTATGAGTTGAAATCTGTGTACTGAATGCTCCCAGCTCATGTAAAGCCTCCAAACATTATGGTCTGCAAAATCTTGTATTCTCCAATTATAACAGTCCTCACACACACACACACACACACAAATACACACTGCATTTACTGCAGCTTGGAGAAGTACAAGATATCAGTGGCACTCACCTTCATAGACTTCATTAAGTATTTTGACTTGGTTGTCCATGACATCATCATAAAGAAAGTCGTTGACTTAATGGGGATATCTCATCTCGTGGCTGGTGGACTTCCTGATCCAGCAACATAAAGCCATATGCTTTAGGGGGCCACCTCAACTGTACTGCCCCTAATATGTGGTTTCCCACAAGGCACCAAGATAGGATTGTTCTGCTTTCTCATCCTAATCAGTGATGCCCTAAGGCACACAAAATACTGCTGGAGGTATGTAGACAACTCCATCTTTGGCATCACTGTCACCAACAATGCACCGGACTTCAGTATCTTTTAGCCCATCATCATTGGCCTTCAGGAGTGGACTACAACCATGATGTCACCATAAGTCACACCAAGACTGTAATAATGCACAGCAACCTGGATGCAGACAGCATCCTGTTCCCTGATATCACATTAGGCTCTGATGTGTTACGGGTAGTCAGAGACCTTGAACTTCTTGTTAGCACTACAGATGACATTTTGAATTGGAAGAGTCATGTCAGTACTATCATCAAATATTCCTCATACCATCTCTACCTTCTCAGCTGACTGAGATCACAAGGCATTCTGCCAATATAAGCTAGGAACATTCATACCATCTTCATTCTACCAAAGCTCACCTTTATACCCCCATGCTCATCCTCCTCACTAACAGCCATGCAAAGGGACTAGCTGGAAAATTTGCAGATAAGAGCATGCAGAATCATCCTGGGTCTACCTTGCACCACATTCCAAGAGGCTTTCATCATGTTGAACCTGTCCACCCTTTCTGAAAAACACCAGTTGCTCACATAACAGTTTTGCAATAAACTGCTGACACACCATATCACTAAAACCTTCTTCTCCTCCTCCTGACACCCTACCCCTGCAGACCTCTGTTTGTTACTGCAATCAACTTGTACCAGTCAGAGCTAGTAGAACAGATATAAGAATGGTTGTATACTTTATACTTACCATTGTGTTTGTCATAAATAATCCATGAACAAGTGCATAAATAAGGAAGTAAACAGTCCAGGGTAGCTGTTCAAAAATTCTGTTATGTGTTTCCTTTATGTATACGAGGTTATTGAAAGGGCATGAGCAGGGGCTGGAAGCCCACTCCTCTTCTCTTATCACTTTCCAAAACAGTGAGAACATCTCCTTGAAGGTTCAGGCTAAGGTGCGTGAAAGAGTGTGGATGTAACCATGATAACAAGAAGGTACAATTAGGTGCTTTATTTGATGAGAGATACCTGGATGTTCTGGATGTGAATAAAACTTAGTTGAAGGGAAAGGGGTAGAATGGTTCAGGAATGTTCAAGTGGTAAACTCTGGACTTTTAAGAGAGCATTTATGATGGAGCTGTGTAAGTGTGATAAAGAGTTTAAGGAAGTTCAAGATTGATCTGGGTTATACAGTATATAAAACATGTATGTATATGTGCCTGTGTGGGCGTTTATATATATACATGTGTATCTGGGTGGGTTGGGCCATTCTCTCGTCTGTTTCCTTGTGCTACCTCGCTAAATGAAAAAAACGTATGAAGAAATTAGGAGTGCATTTTGGGAGGATATAGTGCTATGGCACTTCTAATGCAAGGCATCAAATTTTGGTGCTAAGGGATATAAATGCAGAGTTGGTGATGTGAGAGGGGCATGGAGTCCCTGGTGTCAAAAAAAATGGGAAGGAGCTTGGCAAGTTGTGTGCTGAAAGAAGAGTGGTGGTTGGAAAACTTTAAAAGGGTACAAAGGCAAAATGCATTAAAAGAGTACAATTAGAAATTTACCTAATTTTTTTATAAGTGCAGCTCAGTGATATACATAAGATTCTTGTATGTTGGGCTCATTTTTATGTGCAAAACATTACCATGATTGTAATTTATTACAGTGATATATGAAGTGTAAGTCATTCTTTTTGATCCTTTGAAAGTTAATTGAGTCCTCGCCATTGTCTTGGTTTATAAGCCCACTAATGTACATGACCATTACATCATTTTACCACTTGAACAACACAGGCGTACCTGCTCCTCATATGCCAGTCATTTTCTGGTCATTCCTTCATATGACCCATTATTGTGATATGTCTTGGATGTATTCAGTCAGATACCTGTTTTAAGATCTTTCTGGATAACATTCAGTATGATTAGAGAAAGAACTGTTCCATTGATATTTGAATATATTGTACTCCCTTTCACAACTTTCTTAACTATTTTCTTTATTATCTGCATTTTAGCCTCTTCCTTTCTAGCCCATATCTATGCCAACCCCTGTGGTGTAACTGAATAAAGTTTTTGAATTTTTTTAAATGAATTTGAATTATTTAGGTATTTCATGCTTTATTTTCATAGCCTGGGGAGCAGTGCCAGCAGTCGAGCTACATCCTGGATGTTATTGAGGAGGAACCAGAAAATGATGCAGAAAGGGTAGATGATGATGGGGATTTCTCAGAAGACTCAGAGAGTGGAGAAGAGGAGTTTACTCCTTCCAAATGGAATTGTGATCTAACACCATCCCACTCACTTCTTAGGAGTCCTCAGAACAGATCTGTGAGTCGCTAATGTGCTGACACTCATTTTTGTAGGAATATGTTTATGCATTTTCTAGGTTTATTTTACAGTATACTGTATACCTCAAGGAGGGGTTTGAATGCCCCCATTGTCCCCCTTTCAAGTATTTCCCTGCATGAAGATTTGAGTATTGAGAAATGTACAAAACATGGCAAGTAATAGGATGATGAAGATTTATCTTAATATGGTAGAGTTTTGAGAAGTGAGACTGCCAAAATTTATGGACAAACGGAATGGGAGAATTGATTATACATACAGGTGTATCAGATGAGAATCCTAAGAAGATTGAATTTTGATCAAATACAGTGGAGGGATTTTGTGTCTGAGGATAGAAGTGAAAATGGAAATTTTAGTTTAACCAGATAAGTCAACTTCAAGTGTAGGCCACAAGCTAAGATTTGCTTGTCTGAGTATGTAAGCATTAGCTGAGTGCAGTGAAAATGAGAATATTTGTGACTGAAACACTCATGAGAGGTTGCATGCTCTTGATACCATCCCATGTAAATGCAAATAAAGTTAAAAGTAAGAATAACAGAGGAGTGAAAACAGAAATAAGAAACATTCTTACCTCTTAGAGCTTGAAGAAACGGGTACGATGGAAACGTCAACGTCACCACAGAGTATATGAGTATCCTCCTGAACCACGTTCCTGGGAACCAACACCCACAGAGCCAAACCCACGACGTTCTTGGGGACGCTCTTCATTAGACTACCTCAGCCTTGCAGGTTAGAAAATTATCCTTTATGGTACTTTTATCATTTGACTTATAGATCTCCACAACTGACATAGATTACTATTTAACAGTCTAGTGGTTGTTTTTCAGTTTATGAATGGTTGTAAACTTGAGATGTGTGTAAATGGCACACCCTTCTTGAACTGGATAGTTCTCTTTATGCCTACATATGTCAGGGTTAGAAAAAAAAATTTAGTGAAAATCCTTAAAATGCATATTTTTAGTACTCGTTCACTGATTGCTCAAACCCTAATTTTCCCCTTCTTCACTCAGTTATTGACATATGCCTATACATCCATGGGCATATGTCAGGAAAAAGTATTCTAAGTGGCAAAAACATGAAGAAATGAGAAGATAGTCCCACCCCTTAGATAGATTGATAATTGTACAAATACAACTGACCCCTTGTGCATCCACAGTATTAGAAGAATATCAGGCTTTCTGTATGTCAATGTATGAAAAGTAAATGTCTGTGGCACATTATGGTAATTTAATCTTAAAAGTCTCCATGGAATTTAGCTCATTAATGACATTTCTTTATTGTTTGACAAAAAAAAAAGAGGAAATGATAGTGTTTTCTGGAAATTCCTGTAGTACATTTTGCTACTTTGATTAGTCTTAGCTTGAACATTTCACTTTTTAGGTTGAATTTGGGTCGGCATTCCCCAAATGATGTTGGAAATTTCTCTCTAGCATCTGAGTCTCTTGTTCATAGTAAACCCTAAATGCCTGTCTGGTAATGATTGATATTCATTGTGGAGCTTGATCAGATGTATATGCAGGAT
>JAUTXX010292800.1:0-13951 GCA_032273605.1 Panulirus laevicauda | reverse complement strand
GTGTATGTGTGTGTGTGTGTGTGTGTGTTTGCATTTGAGCATGGATCTATGCACAGTAGTCAGTTATCTGCATTTCGTATACAAACATTCTCTCATTTACAGAAATGTTCACATCTTGAAACAGGCATTATCCACAAAGCTGTTAGATAACTACAAAATCCTACAAATTGCTAAAAATATTTTTAATCAAAAACACAAATATGTTTTTAGTTTTTTAATAATCATTTGTTGATGCTTTATTTTATACCTACATAAAAACAAAACCAGTGTGATTGTTTAAAACTAAGTATTCAAAAACTGTTAATGCTTGATATTTGTTTACACGATCAATTTTAAACAGCAGCTGATAAAATATCAGTGACTAGCAAATGTACTATTAGGAAGCAAGACTCCCTGCTATTCTAAGACATCCTATGAAATGTAAAGGCCTTTGTTCCAACTTTTGCAGATAACTGAAAGTACTGTAAGATAATACTATGCATCATGTAAATGCAGATGATTATGATTGTAAAGGAATTATCAGTACTTTGCATGATAAAATTGACCACCAAGAAAAATAAAAGGTCATGTATATCTGTGTATATGAAAAAGGTGCTTATCTCAGCATGTTTGTTAGAGATGTTTAACCTAATTTTATAAAACCTCAGGTTTTAGAACATTTGAAATCACAACTTTTCCTCACCCTAATTTTCAAAGGCAGCACATATATTATAAGTTCAAAACATTTATATGTGTGTATGTCTGATGACCGAGGTGACTGGATATTATACTTGTGAGTGGTTATTTACAATACTTAGTTACGCATAAGATTTGGGAGCTTTATACCTCTGGAACGCTAGACAGTAACTTCATGTTTCAAAAGTTTCTGAATTTTGCAATTTTTCTCTCTTATGCAGTTACTACTTCTTGACTGACTTTCTTCAGCTAGACCTGTTATCCCTCTAGTTATGACATTTTTCTTTTGAGAGCTAATCTGTATTCACATAATTGTCACCCACGGGAAAGTTCAAAAGTATTAATCCTGTCCTCCCTGACCTATTCTCATCTGTGTGAGCAGTATAAGGATGTCTTTCAGTGGGTGACTGTATGACTACTGTCCTGTGGATGAACATGTGACTACATTTTTGTGAATTTGGAGAGGAAACTTTTCACATTGGGGCCTCACTTCAGCCTAATATTTGTGTCATACTGTACAGATTTGTATATTTTCCAGTGGGGTATATGGATTCATTTTATGCTGGAGAAGTGTTCCTTATGACATGCGTCTTGCTCATTTTCATGTTACCCTCTAGTTTTGGAGTCCCGCTGGGTGTGAGCATGTGTATGTGTGCATGTACCTGTTTTCATATATTTTTAGATGTAACGTTTCTTTTCATTTACAGCATAGCTCACTAACCTTCATGTAATTTAATCATGATATCCAGTTTCCTAATACATTTCCTAATACAGTACTAATGACTTTTGTATGAAGATTATAATGAATATCTAAATTAGTCTATTTTTATTATTGATGTAAAACACTGTGTATAAATACCCTAAAAATATATATGCAGTATATATTTGTCAATATGATAAACATAATTAAGGAAATATTATATTTTCATGGTATTACAGTTCCGTATTAGAATTACTAGGTATCGACATTTTATAACTATATCATTTAACCGTATCTGATTAATGTTGCTGTCCAGAACATGTGATACATTAATGTAGCTTTCTATTTGTGTTAGTGCTTTTAATAATGTCATCATGATATCTTAAATGTATAAGCAAGCTTAAAAATATGCTTAATGTGGGCCAAAACTGTAGAATGCAGTATACTGCCCCAAATGGTAATTATATGAGCATGTTTACTGACCTAGTGTTGGACATAGCAAATGTGTGCGGTAGTAAACTGAATACAAGGTCAGACACTGCACAAGTTTTTGTGGATTAGTACACAGCAATGCACCAGGCACTAAATGCACAAGTTTATGTACTAAGCTTCCCATTAGATACAAAATATGCACTGCCTAGTTGAACTTCGCACCAGACATAAAGAACACAAGCTAGAATAGTGACATAGCACCATACATTATAAATTCAAAACTTAGCTTTAGGAGCATTACAGGAAAGGAGTGTGTTTGTGTACTAAAACTGCTCCAGTGTTGTTCTGGGGTGTGGCTTATTTGCTTTGACTACAAGTGGGTTGTTTTCATATTCTGAACTTATGTTGGGAAGGGCATATTTTTCAAGCTTGTCTTGGGTGTGAAATGTTGAGAGTTATCTGAGCAGGGATAGAACTGTAATCCTTCTAGGTAATTTCTTATTGGGAGGAAAAAACAAAACACACGCCTCTCCCATGCCCTCCTCAACCTAGAGTACTCAACCACATCTTTGGCTTGGAGCTTAATATAACCATGAAATTATTAATGTTCTTTCTTTTATATAAGATCACTGCTTTGTAAGCTTTTCCTCAACTCCACACATTTAAGTTTGATGAAAAATAATCCAAATTTGCCTGCTATGACAAAAAGAATAATCCAAAACTATCCGCTTCCTTGTAGAGGGGCATTACGTACAATAAACCCCTTGCATCATCATTAAACTTCTATACCAATGCACACACCAGAGCATCTTTACAACCACTGGATAAGCCCATATGCCTAAAAAGAAATGAGCCAGATGCAGAGGATGCTGTGTGACAGTGCTGATCCAAGAATAGTGTAGCAAATGAAAACCTCTGGTCAACACAAATACTGCATTTGTAGCATTTGAACTCTATATGTCAACTTCACTAACTCTGTACGAGACGAACAAAGTTCACCGATTTACTCTAGACCACCTTTCACGAGTTATTCACTACATGATGATATGACATAAGTTGTAACTTTTATATTCATTGGATGTATCCAAAGGTTAAATATGGTGAATCACATTTAAGCTAGAAGTAAACTGTTTTAACTCTTTTGTATGGATGGAATCATGTATCCTACAGATTAAATGTCACTTTTATAAGTAATACTAAAAAGTCTTTCCAATGCTTTGTTTGTAAATTCATAAAGTCATCATCACCATTCACTAGCTCATTTAAATAAATCAATGACCTGTTTTGAATATCTGCACAAGATAAATATCATGTTCATTTGATATTCTAATAATTTACATTAAAAATCTTACTTGTATCGAATGCCATCTAACATTACAAGTCTCAAGCATTATTTATATTTATATCCACACTTGATCGCCATCTCCCATGTTAGAGGCAGTACCAGGGACAGACAAGGAAAGACCACATCTGCTCTCATCCATTCTCTAGTTGTTATGTGTAATAAACCAAAACCACAGCTCCCTATCCACAACCAGGCCCCACAGACCTTCCCTTGGTTTACCCGAGATGCTTCAATGCCCTGGTTCAGTCCACTGATAGCACACCTCTTGTACACACTCTTCTTATCAACACACAACTCTCTTACCCGATCAAACCACCTCACGCCACATATTGTTTTCAAACATTTATTTCCAATACATCCACCCTCCTTCACAAAGCCTTATCTATAGCCCATGCCTTACATTCATATGACAGTGCTGGGACTACTATACCTTCCATAACTTTCCCTTATTGGCTTTTTGGCATAACTTGTTGAACCATGTCTTGCTACTTTCCAATCCTGTTCCTCTAATACCATGCAGTAATACCCATGATCCAACTGGTTCGTTATGAATTTCACACAATTTTCTATAGCACAGGGTTTTACTCTTAAAAAAAATTTCCTAAGAACTTAACCCTAAGTTGCTGCCAACATTGTATTTTCTCTTCAATTCCTGTGCTATTGTGGGGTCAGTCTATGCTGATACAGCAATGTGCTATTGGCAACAATCTACACACAATTTTAAGTTGACTTCTGAATGCACTGTAGGCTCTGTTTGTTGATCATAGATGGCATTCCAAACACAGAATGAGTCATCTGGGTTTTGCACTTTCTTTGCTGTAAACATTCATTTTCTATATTGCCTGCATCCAGCTTCCTCTGTGTTCATCTACATATGTGCACTTGCATGTGTTCCACATTAAGAATGTGAAGCTAAGGGTCTACAGGGGTGATCATGAGGATGCAACCCGAGCTGAGGCGTAATAATTGCACAAAACATCCCCCCCTTTTTTAATTAAGATTTGTTGTGGCACGTATGTAAAGACCATTTCAGTACCATTTAGATGCAACTACTTACCAGAAAAATAAACAGTTTGCTAAAGACCTTTATGGCTCATTTCATAAGCAACTTATAACTGTAGGAAATATCTCAAAAGAGAAAGGTCCTCTTATGTACTGACAAAGTTTACCAAGGGAAAAGCTGGGAAAAGGGGTAGTTGCTCTGCAAAAGATTATTCTTTCTCCTGCATACCATCCTTCTCAGTCTGGCTCAAAGCAACAAGTGGATATATTAAAATACTGAAGACAACAGGGTGTGATGGGTTTAATACATTAAGCATTCATTTATACGTGATCCTTTTTCCAACTGCAGCACTGCCCTCTGTTAGTGAGCAGGTTTCGACTCTTGACCTAAAGGTCAATTAAGTTATTCCAACCCACACTGAGGTGCAAGAATTACGATAATGCTGGAGTCTGATATATTAATGCAGATGATTCTTTAAGAGATGCTAACCAGTACCAAGTTTAGATGTCTTTCGTGTGGAACTATGTCCTACAAGCAAATATGTTAATATGATCCAAAAATCATGTGAAAGTTGGCAGCTCCAAGACTGGGTGGTTGCTACACAAAAGAATTCTACCTTCAGATTTTTTTCACCTCTACAGGTTCTGTCTTAGAGAAGCACATCTATTATCGTTTTAAACTAGGTCACACTTCCATCACAGACAAGTCCAACCTTGCTGTGGGCATAGATCAAAGTACTGATTTCTCAGGGTGTTAGGTGATCAGTGTTTGCTATTATACTGAATGAAAAGATAAAGCCCCCAGGGCTTGGACCCAAGGCATATGTATAGCTATGGCCTCCAAAGATTTGCATGTGGAGACCAACCTAGTGAGGATTGACAATTGTGATACCTCCTTCCCTCGATGAGCTAACCTGTGTAGTTTTCTTCTTCCTTTCATCTATCCCTCTTCTGATAACCTTTGCTCTTTCAAGAGTCAGGTCTATCAATATCTGGGTGGTCTTAACTGATGTTTTTCTTTTTCTCTCCCTTTACTACTTTAACCAACATGTTTTGCCCTGTCATTTCGGTCACAGATAAAAGGGTGTGGGGAAAAGACATATGAAGGATTACAGGATGTCCTTCCTTAGTCTGTCCATGCATGAGGTGATACTGAAAATTATACTCTAGTAATATGATCCAACCAATGAAAGATCTGCCACGTCTTTGCTTCATGGAATAGTAATGGATACATCACTCATGTATGCGTCAATGCTGATAATAAGAAAGACGGACTATGGTTCTGCTTTATATCAATGGTACCAATAGACATTTGGACACTAATTACTAGTTAAATGAAGCAGAAGAACTTTTTCTCACACCACATGTCATGACATGACATTAGGATATCAATGAAATGACAGAATTGTTGGGATCATTCCAAGAACAAGGAAGCATGTGTTTCCTGAATGGGCTATCAAGAATGGAAGCCGTAACAATAAGTATGTGAATCACCATAAAAAAGCTGATAGAATTCTTGTGTGCATAAAATACCTTCTAGTGAAGGCGACTAGATTTAATCAACTATGATATACTGGGGGTTGGACGGTACATTTCCCTAGGTACTTGCTATGACAGAACCCTAGGTCTGGAATTTGAAGGCGAGTTTTCTAGTGTGCTGCCATGGTGTATGCTTCCAAATATGATAAAATATGTTACTCTAAGGTATGTCAACGATTCTCTGACTATACTGTATATTTTACGACGGATAAATGTTTATTTTATAACAAGGTAAAAAGTTATATATATATATATATTGCTCGAGATTTTTAAACCCTTCAAGATGAAGTGGCATCTGTAATGTTTCTCTGCCAGGTCTGTGTATCTTGCCTATGAGAAAACTAGTCACCCATGTAACCATGATACGCTTATTATCAGGCTATGGTATCTGTGCTGAAATAAATGTGAAACAGCTCTTCAGTTTTTCCATTGACCATCTCATGTAGGGGCAGGTTATCAATAAAGTACAGGTAATATGTTATTCTTTATTACACAACCCTAGGACCTCTTCTGTGGAGCTCTGACTGCTTCAAGGATGTACTTCACACAGAAGGGAAATAATAGTCTCCTTTGGACCAATAAAGTCCTTGATGAGACTGTAATCGTCTCTGTTCACTGATGATGCTGCAGGCTTATTGAGGGCAACTTTTCACTTGCACTGCTGAACTTCACTCGCATGTGGTTATGATGCGGATGAAAAGTCACCTTTTGGGAAGTTATGTCACTGTCAGTGGACAAAAAAGGACAACAATCTCCGTGTGGAACATCTCACACCAAAGTCCATTCTTTCCCCTACTACCAATTTAAGTGCAGCTCTGAAGCTCTTAAGAGCTCTGAGAAAGGAGTCCTGTGGTCATACATGTGCAGTTTAAAAAAAAATATTTTTCAACCTCAGGGATGGGGTAGAAAGCATACTACTCTCATATCTCCTGGGGGTCACAGAAGGCAACTTAGAAGGGTGAGAGTTGGAGGGGGGCCTCCTTCCACTATAATTAATATATAAATGAAGGAAATGAAGGACACAGTCAATGACTTTCCTCTATGTCTCATGCCAACTTTTTCTGACACCATCTTGTTAAGATAGGAAACCGAGAAAAAAAAATCATACTTGATTGCCGTTTCCAATGTTAGAGTAGTAGTTGCCAGGGATAAACAAAGAAAAGCCACACTCACTTATATCCAACCTCTAGCTGTCATGAACAATGCACTGAAACCAAAGCTCCCAATCTAAAATCAGGCTCCACAGAACTTTCCATGGTTTCCACAGGATGTTTCACATGCCTTGGTTAAGTCCATGGACAACATGTTGACCCCTCTATACCACAAAACTCAAATTCATTCTATCCTATGTATGCCTTTCACATATATTTTTATATACCTGCTCCTTATACCTCAGCAACATAAGTGCTAGAGAACATGAACAATGGCCTCATTTGCACACACACATCAATATCAGCAGGTGGCCAAGAACTGTAAGACCGCAGTAGTGTTAAGAACAGAGGAGCGAGCCTTAGAGGGTACATCCTCACTGGTCCCACCTCTCCGTTCCTTCTTTTGGAAAAATATAAACGGGATGGGAAGATTTCCAGCCCCCCCGCTCCCTCCCCGGTTAGTATCCTTCTACGACCCACAGGGAATATGTGGAAAGTATTCTTTCTCCCCTATCATTTCATATATATATTCATAATTACTCCTGGAACAATTTCTATGAAAGTTTCGGTATAATGTCAAGAAGGCAGAGTCTGGTAACACTGGGTAGAACAATCATGGACATATATAGCCTTATAAGTGAGGCTAAAACAAGTACATTACAAAGTATCTTGCAACAGTGCTTTTTGGAAATAAAGGGGACTTGAGATAATGCCAGACACATGAAGGAGGATGGATCATCAAGGTAGGATTCAGCAGAGAAGTGAGTGGCACTTAGATTAGAAATATTAGTGACCTACAAGGTAGACAGAAGTGAATCATCAATGATTTTTGGACTGGAAGACCATATTCCAAAGAAAAATGGGATTAAGGAACTCTACTAGTGTAAACATGCCTAACAAAGTTTCTCTGATAAGATAAACAAAAAAGAATTGGTGGAGCAGTCTCTATGATAAAATAAACAATGAGAATTGATGCTCATAAAGGACTTAAGTAAATGGATGATAAAATATTTAACAAGCTGCTCATATCCTACATAGGGCAAAAACTAGAATATGCCTCCTGAGTTTGGTCACCCAACTTAAAAGAACTTATGCAGGAGGTTCAGAGGAAGGCAACAAAGAAGGTGCCAGAATTAAAAGTGCCTAGTTACTGGGAAAGGTTTGAGGCCCGAAATTTGTCCATCATGGAGGACAGCAGAGTGAGGCCTGATCACAACATTAAAGTCTCTAAACCAATTTAGAATACTTCTCCAAAAGATTCAAAGATAGAACAACCAGATGCCATAACATGAAATTAAACGAGCAACTTGTTAAAAATGTAAAGTACTTCTTTTACAGTACTAGTGGCAGGAGGATATAAATAAAGTTTGAGATTGTGAACCTGGGTCACTGAATACACAAATTTAATAAGTTGTATGACAGTGAAGTTCAAGAGATGGGGCCCCATAAGTATAAGACCTCCTACTCTCACAGTCAAAGCAGATAAGAGGTCTAGCTGCCACAAACAATACACTGAAAACAGAGCTTACCATCTAAAGGTAAGCATTACAGATCATTCCATAGTTTACCTAGAGCAGTTCATGTATGTATTTAAAGTTAGCCAAGACGGCACTGGCAACTGAGGTCCTAATCAAGGCCATCCCATTAAAGCTCTAAGTATATACCCTTGCCTTAGCCTGGTACCTATTTCAGTGACCAACACACAGGGGTGGATGTATAGCTGGGTTGACTGTTTGCTGACTGCCGCAAACAGGATTCAAACCTATGCAATCGACCCCAGGCAGCCCATGAATGTACCACAGGCAAGAACACTTACTGCTACACATACACCACATCCTTGTTAATCCCAATTACAGTGGCATTTCCCATTTTGTATGTCGTAACAATCCAATCAATTCTATCCCATGCATGCCTCTCATCTCAATAGCCTAAAGTCTCTCAGGCCATCATTCCATATCCTTGGCATCTCTTCACTTCTCTTACGAAGATCCTACGTCTCTTTTCAGCACACCCTGATCAAATAACTCGATTATACTGCCCTTAATACCACAACTCTCATGTCATTCCTTACACAACCTACCCCCAACACATATTGTTGTCAAGCATTTCATTTCTAGGATATTCATCCTCTTTCATTCTGATGTATTATGGGCCCTACGACTGAAAATCAACATAAAATTGCGAGGACTACTGTACCTTCAAACATATCAATCTTTGATTGAAATGATACTGACCTTTCCTTCCACATGATCCCAAGAGCATTCCCTCCTTATGACTCGCTTCAGCAACCATAAATCCATCCACTGTCAAGTCCAGCCCTAGGTAATTATGTCCTCCAGGTCCTAACCATTCAAACTTTCAAACTATCCTGTCTTTGCAGCACCTCATTACCACATCAACTGTACTTTCTCAATTCAAACACACTCCCAAACCAGTCACCAGCTTATAGAGTTTTGCTCTTGATCCTGCCACCAAAACAAAGTCATCCGCAAATAGCAACTGATTCATCGCCTATACCCTTCTCCCCAATCCCTAGTAAGCCCCTAGGACCCAGGCATTCACTTCCCTTACCAGTTCACCCATAAAAAGCATCTTTCTAACAGTACTAGAACCTTCCCATTGACACAACTCCATAAAAAGTCACCAACTCCCCAGTAGAAATAAAAACTTATCCCTGCTGCACATTTCAACAACCTATACTCACAGAGCACCCAGACCCCAGCAAATGGCAATGAAAAAACATACACATCGAAATGAACCAATAAACACTACACAACCACCCTTGCAATCCAGTTGTAAACACTAAACACCCCCAACTGAAAATATACTCCCCAAACATGCCTAAGTTACAATTGCACTACCAGATGCTGGAATACCATCTGCTGCCAGACTTAGCCAAGATGAGGAAAACAGTCTTCAAGGATAAATCTTCACTTTACTGCTTCTCTCCCAACTTTTTGTGTCAATACAGGTAGCAAGAAATTCCAGACTTCCTCCCTGCTCTCACCCTTCTTCATCACTTTCAACAAGCAGGAGGTACAATAGTAATCTTCCTCTCCTATCCCCATGGATATAAACAATCATTTTCATTAACTCCGTCTCTAACATTTCATGGTGAAATAAGCCATCTGATAGCTATCCAAGGGCAATATATCTGGGCAATACATTAGCCTTAACATTAACAAGACACTACAAAATAAAGATGGGAGAGATTGATAAATTTATTTTCCAGGGTAAAAACTGTTTCAGGTTTCATGGAATGTTTTCCAACAGTATAAATGAATCTTCGACAAAATACAAATTTTTATTAATGATGAATATTACACAGAATATTACAAAAATAATTCAAGAATTTCTTTATAGTAATTCCCAGAATTCCCTTCAACATGTATGGTTCGCTCTCCTGGATATCAAATACCTTCACTTTACAAACTTGACCTAACAGAAATTGTGTGTCTGATTCAACACTTGTACTGGTACATAACAGGAAGCAATATATTACTCATGTCTTAATCAGATGAGAAACATCTAAATTTTGCGTCACTCTGTTGTTAATTACGACAACAAAATCAATGGCCACATACAAAACCTGAGTTTACTGATGCACTAAATCTTAATCTTGTAATCAAACTTTTCTTTGGATCCTCAACAGCATCAGAATATGGGATACCAAGGTAAGTCCAAGCAAAGTAGGCACGTTATCGATTTCCAGTGCACAGAATTTTGAGAATGCGATCCACCGGAGCCACATTGAATGCTTTCACAGTTTCTAGCAGTAATGATGGATGGGTTCAAGTTTGGTATCTGCAAGAATTACTGATGAGTGTATATGGTAAAGAAACGTGAAGTAATCAGTATCACAGTATTTTCATCCTGCTTGAGGCCCTGTGATTATAAACTTCATTCTAGTTTCTCTCCGGCTATCAAATCCAAAGGGAAGGATATAATAATTCAGCCTTCCTTTTTGAGCCAATCATCTTAAAAATTTGTGTGGCATTTTGATAATTCTTCCTTCAATCCATCAGAGTCGAACAGCACATCAAAAGTTTCTTCTTAACTATATATGAAATGTAAGTGACAAATATTCCTTCCACATAATTTTTCATCATCCTCTACAGCTAAACTCAAGGTGGACTACGGAATTTAAGATATCCTATATTTCTGCACATTTCGTGCTGCAAGCAAAGATCTGTGGTACCACAAAGGGTGCATGATAATTTTAGGCTTTACACCATTTCGAACTGGTACACACAGATTACCAAAAGGTCTGACATCTTAAACATCATCCCACAAAGTAACAGTGTCCTCGTACACTGCTCTGCTGTTTAATACAACTTATATCTTTAAACATACCTGACTATATACAAAACATTCGCAATCAACTCCCCTAGGCTTCCCTTGGAACATGAGGCACATCAGCTATCATTGGGCTAAAGAACAAAACCTTCCACACCAGCCCAGGGTACATATATGAAGCACTTCTGACCCAATCCAATAACATTCTTTCTCTAAAAGAAAATACAAATCAAAACACACTACATAAAAATAAACATTACGGTGACAAAATAAAAATAAAAAATCTACCCAGAAACAACATCTCACCCACTGAAGCATGCAGTGCAATTGAAATCTTAATTAAAAAAACTGTTTTGCAACAGGTTCTGATGACCATCAGACTTCTACATAAAACATTTTGGCCCATTTGCAATCCGAGCACTTGAAGATATCTTTGACCACTTCTGGCCTCGCAAAATTCTTGACATTTTGAAGCTTGCCAACATAGCACCTATACTAAAATACCCACACCTTGCAACTTTTTCTCCTATTAACTTATATCACTTCAGTCATCAATATCTTAATTATGAAAACCTAATCCACAACAGAATTAAGCAATGTACCCCATTCTAACCTACATATAACATGGCTTTACGCCCAATCACTGCACTACCAAACCATACACAGACTTCACACAACATACCTTAGATGACTTCAACCAACCACAGCCCCAAACCAATGCAGTACTACTGGCCAAAAGACATGAACGAAGCATTTGATACTGTTCCCCAAAACACCCTTATGTATAAGACACTTCACACCATCCTCCACAACAATGACAAAAAGTCACCAGCCAACTTCGTGGCTGTGAGCTAAGTTCATCAAGGAGCAGTCCTTTCTTTAATTGTCTTCAATCTCCTTCTACATGACCTCCCGTTACCTCTGCAGACTACACTATGAAGGTCCTTTCAAACTCAGATGAACTGACAATCACATTGGAGCTCAGTTGTAGCATATTTTAAAATCTATGACAATCCTCCATAACAATTCCTTCTTTTTGTATCACCTCACCAGACAGGGTTATCTTCATGTTTTTCATAATGCATAATTCATTTCCATATGATGGAAAATGAGACGGTTGTAAGATGCCAATTTTTTCATTTCCTTGAAATATGATGCATAATCTTTAAATCAGAAATATGATGGGTGCAGGAATCAGTGTACACAGTGTATTTATGAATATCTAGTCTGTACATCCAACTTCAGCAGTAGCAAGAGGTTGCTGAACTGCTTGCAGAAAGACTGCTTCAGTTTTGTACCAAATCATGGTGCCACTCCTTAAGCAATGAATGCAAGAAAGGCATGTAAAGACAGTGAAAAGTGGAGATTCTTTTGCTGTGGCCACCTCCTTGCTGGGAGTTCCTGAATGTAAAGGGCATCAGAGTTACAGATATATAGACATTTCCAAAGCAATTTACTCTTCTTCCATTTGCAATCGCAATATGTTGATCATTTACTGCTTTCAGTATCTACACTTTCTATATCAGCACTACAGGTCTGTTTCCTTAAAACTGTTTGCATTTCCTATTGCTGGCAATACACCTGATAGATTTAGCGATTAAGGTACAATTCCTGATTTGAACTACCTTATTGTTGCTGAAATACTACAGACTAGGCAACTTAAGTTGTCACCAAATGTCCAAATATATTTACCTCTCATAAATACTTTTTTTCTTGACTGTGGCTGCGTAATGAACATTCTGCATCAGCTTGATAGTTCAAACTATTAGAAGAAGTATGGCTGTTAAAAGCAGTCTCCTGCATGTAAGATTCTATCAACTGTCCACAATTATGGAAGCCAGTAACCAATACATCTATGAGTCTAAGTATCAATTTACCAAGAGTAAGTGGGTTATAGCAACGCTTGTGCTTCTCATATCTTAGAAGAGCATTCAAGTGGGCTTTGAACAGCTCCTCAAGGATTTCCATATCTGAAGAGCTGGCACTTACACGATCTGGAAGGGTCACCATCAGCCCACAAAACAGCGACAGCTGATCAAAAAGATTCAATATTCATAACCAACATAAAATCATCAAATCAAAATATACGTCATATTAGGAGAAACTGCAAATCAAGAAACAGTAAATATTCTTAAAATTAAAATATATGAAAAGCAATCAAAAATTATTAATTAACACAACAAAACTGGTTCATTACCAAGACATTGTGTATATCCTGAACCTCACTTTGTTCATAGGTTTAAGAAGACATTACTAAAGATTAGGGCTAACTTGGTTTCTCCAGTATAAAAGGACCAAATGAAGCATTCATAAACAAGTCATCCATTGAATAACGGATCGAAATGAGGTATAACCAAATACAAGCAACAGGGATGTCTCAAAATATATCACCATGACCTGAATGGGTCAGTGCAGTAAGCTACACTATGAGGAGAAAGATTCAGTACAATTTGTAACTATTATTGTCTAAATAAGCGATGCAGCTACCAAAAGCTCATGCAGCTGAAGCCGAGATCACAATAAAGCACAAAAACTACGAAAAGACTGTGGATGAACACAATAGGGCTATACGCGAGCTGATTATACTTGTAGCATAAAATTCTAGATCCTCAACACCACGGGAGGTTGTAAACGCTATTGATGTCAGTCAACTACGATCATTCAAACATCCTAAAACAAATAAGTAGAGAAAACTAGGAGCAAAAAGAGGCTGCAAGTTTCTATATTTATTTATTCATTTTGCTTTGTCGCTGTCTCCCGTGTTAGCGAGGTAGCGCAAGGAAACAGACGAAAGAATGGCCCAACCCACCC
>JAUTXX010292690.1:0-13953 GCA_032273605.1 Panulirus laevicauda | reverse complement strand
CTACTGAACCTAATAACCTTGCTCTTATTCACATTTACTCTCAACTTTCTTCTTTCACACACTTTTCCAAACTCAGTCACCAACTTTTGCAGTTTCTCACTTGATTCAACTCTCTATATATATAAACATCGACTCAATCTCCACATGGCCAATATGCAACTTTCACATTAAATGCCAACAGCTCAACTGTCCTGCACTAACCCTCAAAAGGCAAATAACATCATCGCACTTCTCAACTTTGTGGTTTCCACCTGGTGAATGTGTCTGGCTTCCTGTGTTGTGGGAGCCCCATAGAGGGGGACTTCTGGGCTAGAAGGTAAGGTATGTATGTATATTTATATATATATTTCAATTATACAACAGGTGGCCTAATGCTGAACATATCCTCTACGGAAGGAGGATTTTTTTTATCTATAGTTAATGATAATCTGCTAATGTGACAAGGAACAATGAAGGCTTCTTTTATTCTTCACATCTTCATATCTTGGGGCTCTTTGAATACTGGACATAACTTTACATTTACTACTCCCACAAAACAATAATGCCAGTGCCAAGTATGCCACACAAATTGGATCTCAAAAAGTATTTTAGGAGTACTGAAAACTTCCATCAAGCTCCTAAGGAATATTGGAGTGCTCAGGTAAAGAATTTCAATGATACTCTCAGTTTCTACAATAAACATTATCCTTGAAGGAGTCCATGATTCTAATAATTACAAAATAATTTCCTTGATGTACAAACAAGGGCAACAAAGCCACAAGATCTATAATTTTCTAAGTTTTAAGTAATATTCTGAAGACATTAACCTGCAATAATTTCTTTAACCCAGAGAACCTTTACAAGAAAATTTATATAAATATAAACTTATCTGGAGGTATAGATATGTGACTTATTCATATTCTAAATGACTAGATGATAATGCACTTTCACTGATCAACTGAGGTTTCTTCTCGTTCACCACCTGAAACCTTTAGCATGTATCAATGCCACTTCCACTGGCCAGGACAGAAGTTTATATTTCAATCTATAGGATTTCTTACAGGCAAGCAGGTATAAAAAAATATACATATCTATCTATGTCCAAGTTATCAACCTTTAAAAAATTCATCTTCAGACTGGTATAAAGTTTCTGTCATGAAAAACAAGCAAATCTGAGGCCTAGAGGGACAGGTACAAGATGCTTTTTCTTCTATGTAACACAATAGTTGTCAGCTTTGTGTACTAACATCAAACTGCAGTCCTCTGAAGTAAAGCATATTATTCACCACACAAGATCCTAGTTTATAATCATAATCCACCAGTTAAAAAGTGACATTTTGTAAATAAGAATTATGCATTACATACTAGGCCTTCAGTCGCAGCCCAACTTACTTTTTAATTCCTCACAGCCTAGTTTGGTCTTCCAACAAACTTTCTTGGCTTCCACGTATTGGTTAACTTATATAAACCAAGTCATCCCACACATTAACAGAACATGCTCTCCATCTCAAAGACACTGTGAAAAAAGAGAATAGCATTTGCACATTAAATGAAACATCAAACAAATGAAGAGCTTGTGTAATCATAAACCAGGGAATGGAAAAAGGTTTGGTGAAAAAGATTTATATCATCTATGGATTTAAAAAATCCATTTGATATAGTGCATAGGAAAGCATTCTGGGATGTTCTGACTTTATATGATGTGCAATGTGAGAGTGAAATGGAGCAATACTCACTGATGGAGGAACAGAATTAAGTTTCCACAATTTAAGTCAAAACACTATTTATTCTTAAATGCCTATCAACAGAAACAAATGACTGGTCACCACGCAATCCTGTTAACCTCATCAACCATGCCTTTATACAACATGGAAACCTCCCTTTAACTTTCCTTTACCAAGAAAAATAAATACATAACAGGACTTCATTACCCAGGTCTCATCAGCACAAAAATAAATGTCTCTTCCAACAGAAGCACAAACCCTCTCACTGTAGACAGTAAATTACTGGGTCTTCATTTTTCCATTCATCTATCTTTATGCAATTAGCATTAAATTAAGAACTTATGGCTGGTCCCGTAAATGTGAAGTACCATCTGAATATACAAATGTAAGAATGCACAGTTCCTTGATCTATGTGCAAACACAGCATACATTAAATTGGTTACTTCCAAGTTTTCATCACTTGTACTATGTCTATAGGTTGCTCAATGACCCAGTAGAAGGAGAATGCACACAGGGAGCCAAATCTCAAGAGCTAAAATTTCTCACACTTGACTATCTGTCTATTTATTTAACACCAGTTTCCCATACATCTAAATCAGAGGGAGACTCAACACATCATGAAACTTCTCTAATTTCTCAGTGCATGAAAGTGGCATTTGCTTCATTTAAGCATCAGATTCCACAATGCTGCTAATTTCACTATAAGTGGTTATGTGTGCCACTAGAATCCACCTGCAAATGGTTACACCACAAGTGAGGAATCACCTTTAGCAAGGTCATATCATCATCAAAAAATGGAAAGAAGTATTGTCTCATCGAGGACCCCCTTGCTCCAGAGGAGTCTATCATTTCCCTGCTCCTATATCAAGTACAGCTATGAAGCTTTCCGCCTCATAAAAAGAAGTTCTGAGGTTATATAATCACAATAAAACTATGAATAAGAAGATTCTACATGGACAGTGACTAACCTGGCAGTTACTGGTAGCTGGGTTTGCTGGAAGTCATCAAAGATCACAGGTCATGGTCTGTGACATGTGCAGTGGTGTTAACATGAGCTCAAATGCAGCATCTTTTAAATTGGCTCCTCTTAAGTTTGCCTCCTGTAGATCACTCCCAGACAAATCACAGTTCTAGAAGTGAAATAGATAGATGAAATGAGCAGAAAGACATAGTGGGAATTTCTCATCTGATGTCTACATGGTTAACTGAAAAAGTAATATATGAACAAGTCAACAGAATGATGGGTTATACAAGGGAAAGCAATATCAATGCAGTGGACATCATGAGGTAAGAGGTTTGAGAAAAAATATAAAATTTCATGGGGCAATGAACGGAATCAACTATACAAAACTGCACAAAAAGTTTTAATGTACACAGACTTGTGTTTATATTATATGAGATGATTTACCAAAGTGTCAGCCTTTGTGCCAATTCAAAGCCTCCTAGATGCATGATTATCTATAAAACTCACATATCAAAAGCTATGAGGTCTATGAATTCTAGCCCCATTCCCACAGGCATACAACAGGGTAAGGTTGCTACCCCCATGTGGCTTCAATCACATGCATAATGCACCTACTACCTAACATTTGTATCACAGTGTCAAAAAGAAGAGAGAAAAATAATAGGTGCACAGGATGCACAGCTTAGTTTGATAATGGACTAACTCACCTCTAGATCTGCCCCAGCAAGGACAGCAGCACGCAGATCGCAATTCTTCAAATTGGCATTCTTGAGAGTGGCAACTCGCAAATTGACTCCAGCCAGCATGCTACCTTCCAGCACAGCTCCCCGCAGGTTAACACCTTAAAAATATTCACATGACAGGTCCTTGCTAGTACACACCTTAACTGACAAAATACAATCCTGGAGGTTAACATTGTGAAAACTAACACCACTTAATAAGTCCCAGCAGGATAACACTTTAAATTGTCTATCTATCTAAATCTCTGATGCCTGTTCTAATTGGGACTCCCTCAAAGGGGTGGCCACAGCAACAGAGTCTCCATAACTAAAGAATTCCAGTGCCGTCTCGTAGCCTTTGGTGCCTCACCCTTAATAGGTCAATGGCAGAGGGAAAGTCTATAATATAACAGGGTTTACAGAGGCTTTTACCTAAGGTTCATAATGAATATTTCTATCTAATGCTCCTACCTAGTGCCTACTACTTCATACATATTCGCCATTTCCTGCATTAGCAAGGTAGTGTTAAGATCAGACGACTAAACATTAGAGGGAACATCCTCACTTGGCCCCCTTCTTTGTTCTCTCTTTTGGAAAATTAAAACTGGAGGGGAGGATTTCCAGACCCCCCACTCCTGCCCTTTTTAGTCGCCTTCTACAACACAAAGGAAATACATGTAAATACAAGTAAAAGATGTCTTCTGAACTGGGAGATGATTGCTACTGTACCACCCATACTTCTGATGCAGTATGTTATGTAATATTATACTCTATGCAATTTGATTTTAGTGTATGCTACTTCTCATACCCCCAACACCAGCACATCAAAATCCTGTCCCCAGCTTTCACCTCCCTCACAACTTCACCTACAAATATCACACAACCATAATGACATCACATCTGCCGAACAAAGACCCACCCTACTAGGAACCATCCAATCATACATATTAAATTCTTCCCACAGGTTTACAAAAATAAAAAAAAAATCCCAGTAGAATACCATATATTCCTGGCATCTACATACAAGTAGCTCTGAACTCACTCAAGAAAATATGCATTGGCATCATATCCCTTTAATCTACACGAAATAATTTTTCAAGCCAAAGAAAGTCACCCCTAAGGAGAGGAAGAGTTTGTTATCTTGAGGTATCATTAACCAAATGAAGTGTGGAGGTTATACTGAGTTATCATTAACCAAATGAAGCATAAAAAAAAATGTTATAATAAAGCAATGTTTTCATAGCAACTTACCCTCACAGTTTGACCGTGTTCCTGCTGGATCTTCAAAGTTGCATGCCCGTAAATTTGCTGACTCAAGATTTGCACAGAGGAGCCGTACATTAAGCAACTGTGCCCCTTCCAGATTAGCATTACAAAGGTTAGCACGTTCTAGACAACATCCATTCAAGTTTGCACCAGCTAAGTTGCACAGAGACAAATCTGCAAACTGACCACAAAACAAAAAGGCATTTACATTTTCACCACCAAATTCGGCAATAATAATCAGTAGCCTTACAAATATTTACAATCATCTGATAATTCACAATGAAATACAATACAAACTGCACCATTGTGCTTCTGTTACAGCGAGACAATGAATATAATTTAACAAATAGCCTGATTTGAGACAAGAAAAAATGCCTTTTATAGTTGTATGAATGAAATGATGATACAGGGAAAGTGCTAAGGAAATGACTGCAGCATATGTTCAGTGAAGGTATCTGATGTGTGGTGATCGAAAGGTGGAAGGGAAAAGCCTCAATTGCTTACCAAAGAACGTGTGTAAAAGAGAAGATATGAAGCATTGTTGCAGTGTAAAATACTCTGTTCAAACAATTACACTAGACATAAACATGAATGAGATGTATTGTTCTGTGAACTGATCCATCCCATGCAAGCACAAGAAAAAAAGTATTATTGATAATTGCCAAAGGATGCCTAAATAATTGTACTCATGAAGTAATATACTATGACCACCTATTATGCCTGGCATCTAGTACCATTAAATACAAAGCCACTAAAAATAATGATAATGAAATCATTAATTTGCAAAATTTTTTGATAACACTTTTCTCTGCATAATTTTACATGACATATATAAATTTCCCATCATTCGGTGCTCCTTAGGTATGGCAACTGTAAGAAATACAAAAATTTGGCTAAATTAATATGCAAATCTATGGAATTATAAGCCTCTAAATCTAGCCAGTTCATCACCTCTACTGGGAATGCCTATTGTCTACAATGAAATTTCTACTCTGCACTGTTCTGCAGCTATTATGCCAACAAGATCATGTCAACTGATAGACAAACTCCAAAAAAAAATTTCAGAAGCTAGTAACAAAGAGTATGAGAAGAGAAATTTTAGAGTAAATGTGAAGGAAAGTAAGCTATTGAAGTGTAGCAGAGGATCTGGGTGGTCTGTGATTAAGTGTCAAAGGAGAGGAACTTCAGCAAGTGTAGTGCTTTTGGTACATGGAAGTGGACATGGCACCATATAGATCCATGGGGGCTGAAGTGAGTCAGGGGGTGGGAGAGGATACTAGGGGGCACTGATGAGTGTGTAGATGTTAGCGTCTGTTAGGGTATAGGAGTCCTGAAAGAGTTGTATGGTTGCAAGTCTTGGACCTTAATTACAAAAGAAAGCAAGAGGGAAGACATGTTGGAAATGAGATGGTTTGATCAATTAACAAATGACAGTGTAAGGGACATCCACGGGATAGTAAGCACAGTCTTACTGACAGAGTTGACCAGGCTGGGCTGAAATGTCGAGGAAATTTGGAGAGCATGAGTGTAGAAAGACTGATTAAGGGGATCTAAATTCATAAAGAAAATGCAGAATAGTATATTTGCTATTTTTTTCATATCATATTGAAAATATATGTTTAACTGAGAAATATCTCAAAAATCATGCAAATCATAGGTGGGGCTGTATCATGGTCAATTACATTCACAAAATCAAATACCACAAAAACAGACACAAAAATTTGTAAGCTAAAATGATATGGCACCAGAATGTTAGCTCCCTCCAAACTCTGTTACCACCTTCCAATTAATACAATATATGTTTAATCATGTATATTATGTACGATTTCATATCTGTATTTGTGACACAGATGTGCAAATACTGGAACTAGAGCAAGGTCCTGAAATTCATCCCATCTCATTTCATGGAAAAAATTCATTTCACATGATCTTCTCAGAAAAGATATCGTACAAAGCAGGGAAGATAGCATATTCAACCAATAATCGTTTGACAAAAATTCATCATGCACATCATATCTATATTTTAATATAAATGAAATACTAAGCAAGCAAAACTGCAAATGTATCCGAACAATGTCACACCTTAAAATTTATATTTCTGAGGTCAAGTTTAGAGAGGTCAGCTCCCCGTAGACTGACCCCTTGAAATCTGAGTTCATCTCTGTGTTGTGTGGTGATAAGTGCCTCTACTACATGCTGTCTGTTGAGAGGTTCCAGATCCCGTTTATCTTCACGACAAGCAAGTAATGCTTCTAACACTGGTACAGCAGATTCAATCCCAAAAAATCGTGCTTCCTCCAATACTCCTATAAAAAATACATTTATTGGAAAATCTTAAGATATCCAATCATTAATGGACCAAAGAAATGAAGTGGAACTAGCAAACTTAGCATTCTATTAATCCCTAAGTGCCTTGAAAAGATGGTGGTCCTAACCACTGAAAAGAGATATACATCTAATCTCACTCTTTGACTTGCAAGTCAGAAGTGTGTAAAGAGACGACATAAGAAGTAAAAGAAACAAAATACAATACACAATACATCATTTCAGACCTTAAGAGTCTAGTCATAACAGAAATTAAGTAGAAAGAATTCTAAATTTGGTAAATATCAGACTGGCATAAATATGGAATGAGTCAGTATCACAAATCTTTCTTTCCTTACCACCATGAACTTTCAAAATGAGAACTTTATTATCATTATCACATAATGCTCCTTTCAGATACAAATGAGAAAGGCTAGTCACTATAAAAAAGGAATTACCTAAAATAATCCACACATAATGTTGGAGCTTTTTGCTTCATTACAAAATTAAGAGAGTATGTACAGAGTATAGAGCCATACTTAATACTACTAGCAACTCAAAGCAATTCTCGAGCAGGGCCCACCTGCAATGATCAATTATTGATATTCAAATCATTATTGATTTTTTTTTCATACAGGCATTCCATTTCTCACATGAGCAAGGTAGCATCAAGAACAAATGACAGAACCTTATAGGGAAAAATCCTCACTTGATGCCTTGCTCTGTTCTTTCTTTTGGAAAATAATACAGGAGGGGAGAATTTCCAGCCACCTACTCCTGCCCCTCTTGGTTGCCTTCTTTCTCCTATATCCCCAGGGATAATCAAAAACTTTTGAATTATGATTTTATAAAATCTAAGGCCAAAAAGAAATACAGTTCTTTCTTGGGTATACTTTATCATGCATGTAAATAACACAAAATATACTTTCAGAGCAAAAACAGAACAAAAGTAACTCATAACAAGTGATTTACTTTCCTGAGAAAAACAGATATGTACTAATTTTCCATTTGAGTTATATAACCAATGAACCACTAAATAAGAATGAAAGAAATTCATGAATATGCCAAACAGAAAGATCAACATACAAAGGTTTTAGACCTATACTTGGGGGGGGTTGCAATAACACTGGCTTGTCAGTATACTGCATCAACTTATCTGATGTTTCATATACCTGAGCACCTACCTAACTACAAGTACTTAAGATGGATTTTGCATGTGGGAGGGATTGAGCATAGCACTCATCATATTAAGAGATGGAAAGACATGCAGAGTTTACGCTTTGCAACAGATGGATGATGTGAAATACACTGAAAGTAGTACAAGAGTTGAATATAACTTACCTTCTGGATTTATACCAGGGTCAAGAATTAAGGCCCCATTTCTCAAGTAGTTAAGAAGAGGCTCAAAATAGGTATATGAACGATCAATAAGGTATGCCCCATGGGCATCCCGAGTACTTGGTAATAAACTGCTGTCCTCAGAGCTAAACATTCTGGAAAACACAATCAATTGAAGATATCGAATGCAAAAAAGAAAATACCTGATAAGACAAAAAAAATGTGGTTTATCATTTCTTTCACACATATCATTTCCAGTAATCTCCCCACAAGTCAACAAACCATTAATGTACAATCACTATTCAATAAGGAATGATGTTTTATAAAAGCCAGCTTTGCTCAAAAAATTCTTCAGTTAAATCACAGAACACTTGCAGAAAATAAGTACTGGTTTAGTGTAAGGCTGTGTAAGTGGCTAAGCAAGGAAATGGTGAAAGCCAGCAGGTTACAGAGTTTAAAAGACTATTTGATGGTATAGGATGGTTCAAAATATGGGGTTCCATAGGAGAAGACCTTTCCCCCATATTGTTTAAATAGCAGACTTACTTGGCTAACATCGAATTTGGTTCTTTAGTGACTAGTGTGGCACGGGTGGTGGTGAAGATCTGACCTCCCACATTAAGAGTGACCCATCCATTTGCAGCAGACACCCCACCTGACAAAATACACCAGAATTACATAAAAGGAACTGTATCAAGCAAATCATAACAAAAGTTTCAAAGTTGTAACTTCTCCTCTGGTTAGTACACTTTTAAACAATATCTATAATCCACACACATTCCTATCTACAATGATTCATATTTACTTAACAATGGAAATTTCTATCACAATCCTCCTCTGATCCAAGGTCATCTAAAATACACACAGAATACTTTTTTTTTTGAAGCAAATAACATGGAAGAATACATATCACAATCATGGTCATCTTGGGTGAGTAAAGCACAAAAATACGAGAATGCCTGAGGTGTTTGTAGGCCTAACTCTTAAAGGCAGAAAGATTATAAGGAAAAATGAAAGAAAATTCCACAACTATGCTGTACGAGGAAAGAAGGAAGCATCATAATAGTCAATCCTCGCACAGCTGGTTTCCACACAGTAACTGAAGGAAGAAGCAGCCAGATGCATGCTATGGCTCCAAGCCTTAGTGGCAAGGACACAGGCGACAGCTTACGACAGCAATGGATGAGATAATACCTGTAAAACAACAGGGAAATGGCAGCAACATGAGAGCAAACAGAGGGATGGATGGAAGAAGGTAATGCCTTAAGAATTAAAGATACTGACGGCTTCTGATTCCACTTTAGATAATTAAGTGAAGGAAGAGCCACCCTAGATATGTATACAGCATTTCATACTAGGGTGAATAAGACCCAAATAAATGTGAAACAAATACCCAAACGACAAGCAATTTCAGCACCTATACCTTGTTTCTGGAAAGTGGACTTTGTGATGTTAATAATGTGCTTCCAAGAAAGAATGAAGGATATAGTAATGCCTAAATTTTATCATACGTTTACCATTTCCTGCATTAGCAAGGTAGTGTCAGGAACTGATGGAGAAATGGCCTCGTTTGCTCACAATATCAAGGCCAAAGATACTAACTGCATGATGCTGATGGCCCAGCTACAGACATGCCAGTCATCCTGGTCCCAACATGGCCGGGCGGTCGTACTCCCGGGCCAGGCTGGACAGGCAGCTGGAAGTCTTCCCCCTCAGATACATACAAGATGTCATCATCTCTGCGAATACAAGATTTCTATCAAAAAGACGAATAAGTTAGTATCTTGATGGATGAACATTCAAAGGCTTTCTTTAAGATGTTGTCATCTTTATACAAAAGGTTTCATAAGTTAAATAACCGACAGACGCTGATGCAGGAATAGAGTTCACCATTTCTCCCACCAACACTTAAAACGAGCAGTAAACCAACCCCTCTGGAAGACCCAGCATTACTATTATGAAAGATAATCAACTGGGAGCATTACGTAGGAGCCTCTGAAAACACTGTGCTTGAGTTGCCCTCTGCCAGTGGCTTGTTAAGGGTGAAGCTAAGAAGCAGTACGAGAGTTCACTGGTTTCAGAGACTGTTTTGCCATGACCAATCCCTTGCGGGAGTTCCAAAAGGGTACAGGCATCACACACGTAGAAAGATAAACAGAAGGAAAATAATTACTTCTTTAGTTTCCTTTTAATATATCATTCCTCATTTTCTTCAGAAATCATTCTCCAATACTTTTCACATACTCTATTTTCACATACTCTATTACACAATTTTCCGTAACTCCCATAAATTGTAATTTCAACTGCGCATATAATCAATGTCTATCAGTCTCCCCAAAACGAAATCCCAAAACAAATTCAAATAAGGGCAACAAATTTATGAAAGACACTCCACTATTTCAAGAGATCCTGTACCTTGTACCAAAAAATATAATCTAATTCTAAAAGATGAAAGAATATAACTTCATGTTTTTAAAGAGTAATAACGGAGTAATTTATAATGAGACGACAAAGGAAAATAATTGTAATATCAAAATAAAAAAAAAAAAATGACCATTCCTACAAAAAGTGTGTCCACATTACGACCAATAAATTTAGAACTCTTCCTCACCTAATGAGCCTAATATCATCTATGAGTCCACCCTGGGGTGTGTAGAGATGCGTGGCCCGGATTCCCAGCTTCTGCGATGCTCCAGCAAACAGCTCCTCTAGGGAATGGGTCACCAACAGTACCTGTTGAGGACGATAATGGTCAATATCTTTGCAACAATATATCTCCAATACGTTCAGGGGAGTACTCTGGAACGGAGAAGTCCACGGATAAACCAAGTCTAGCAGAGACTTAGGTCCGATTTCAGTCAACTCGAACGCTTCGAACAAACCTTTTCCTGCTCTTCCAAAAATGCCAGATAAAAATAGAGTAACTAAGGACATTTATATACATTTTTACTGTGTGGGTTTATGTTTATTTATATACATTCCAGCAAATGAGCCATTTCCAGAGACCATTCTCTTCCATGGGAAGAAAAGGTGAAGCAATTATCAAGTGTAACCATATTAAATCAAATTTCTGAGGAGTTAATGGAAGACAAGAAAGTAATTGATATTACAGAGAAGTTGGAAGTTAATAATCACTTCCTGGACAGAGGTTAAATGTCTACCATAAAAGTGACAACTGTTTTTCCTCACCTTCCCATCAACCCCGGAGCCATTCCTGAAGAGAATCACTCTCTTCATGCTTGAGGTAATTACTAAACATCAACACGGTCCAAAAGTCACAAAAATGTAAGTTATAAAAGCGACATAATGAAATTCTTAAAAAGTAAACATTAACTCCAGCTGAAGCTCCTGAGAAGATGGGTGTTGTTCTCTTTACTGGGCGTCAGCTGGAGAATTGAAAATGACGTCATTAAAGCAGTCATGGAAAAGCATTGACGTCATTAATATGCATTCATTATCAATATCTTGTTTTCCACCAGTTTACTGATACTTTCTGGTACAATCTAATATTACATCTCTTTTTTCTGTTATGTCTTTCCCTTCTTTAGGTCAAAATGATCCAAACATAAAGTCAGACGACCAAATATAAATATTTTTATGAACAAACTCGACAAATATTTAAAAAAAATCAGGAATTATGAAGAGGACTAAAATTTAAGTAATTTTACACGAATAATGAAAAATTCTCTATAAATGATGACCAGGAGACTGGTGGAGAGGATGCCGTACTACAAAAAATCGTGGAGTACCACCAAGTAATTAGTCATCGATCATTTTGCTCACAAAAACGGCAGAGCTAGACTATATAACTTTAATGTATGACATCATGAATTTTGAGTTGACCCCTGATGGTCTCTGGGGTCAGGGAGCCACATTTGGATCATTTGGAAGGACCGGGTGGGCGCCAACTTTACCAACTTTACCTAATTTCGTGAAAATGGCGCGGTATAAACGAGCTGCATCACCTGTAAAGGTAAGATGATATTAAGATCATATGTATGTGAGTGCAATTGGCGCTAAGTTAAAGATAATGGCAAAGATATGCGTGATTTACTAACGCTTAGCAAATCTACTGCATATTTGATGGCTTATTCTTATTTTACTCGTCATTCAGCCAATAAAGATTCAAAAACTTGTTCCTGTAATCATGAAACGATGCGCAGGTTTTCCTTCTTGCTCTGTAGTACGAATATAACAAGAAAATGGGTCGATTATGTGTTAAAATGTGTATAAATGCAAATGAACATGTAGTGTGTGCGGCCATCATGGAATCTAGAAGGTTCTACGCTGACCGTTACACCTTCCACACAACTGTTGTAGTTACCAAGATAACTTGATCAAACTTCATCACAACTCTTGTAATTACGAAGATAACATGGAAAATTAGACATAATGAAGGAAAGATAACCATACTTGTAGGTTAGGTTAAGTTACGTTACGGTAGGTTAGGTTACGTTACATTACGGTAGGTTAGGCTAGGCTACGTTACGTTAGGTTAAGTTAGGTTAGGCTAGGCTACGTTACGTTAGGTTAAGTTAGGTTAGGCTAGGCTACGTTACGTTACGTTAGGCTAGGTTACGTTACGTTACGTTAGGTTACGTTAGGTTAGGCTAGGCTACGTTACGTTCTTATGCTAGGCTACGTTACGGTAGCTTAGGCAACATTATTTAGGTTAGGCTACGTTACGGTAGTTAAGTTAGGTTAGGTTAGGCTAGGTTACCTTACGTTAGGCCACGTTAGGTTAGGCTAGGCTACGTTACGGTAGGCTAGGTAGGTTTGACTTTGTAATATCTTAGCGACTCTGTAACAGATCTATTTACCAAATTTGTAACAACTCTATTTATTTTGTAATATCTTCACGACTCTATTTACCTTGTAATATCTTCTAAACAAGTCTATTTACTATTTACTTTGTAATATCTTAACCATTAACTAGTGTGAACTTCAGCATGAAGGATGGTTTTTCGTTCGTGTGTAATGTGAAGGTCAGAAGGCATCAGTATTCTGCCACTTCCTTCATGACATGAATGATAATATGACGGTAACCAATCGTCCACAATATTCAAACCTTTTCTTGCTTGATAGTATTTGCACTTAACAACGTCATGTAACATAGACAATACTTAAATCTACACTTAGAGAAAGATGATCATGTTTTCGGTGTTTTGAATTTCCCTATTTTTCTGTGGCTATTTTTTGCCGACAATTTTTTCGGCGTTTCGAAATTCCCTATTTCCTTCTGGCTATGTTTTGCCGACAATGTTTTCGGTGTTCCGAAATTCCTTATTTCTTTGGCTATTTTTTGCCGACAATGTTTTCGGTGTTTTGAATTTCCCTATTTTTCTGTGGCTATTTTTTGCCGACAATTTTTTCGGTGTTTCGA
This sequence comes from Panulirus laevicauda, assembly GCA_032273605.1. Taxonomy (NCBI): domain Eukaryota; kingdom Metazoa; phylum Arthropoda; class Malacostraca; order Decapoda; family Palinuridae; genus Panulirus; species Panulirus laevicauda. Next base: position 276 of record JAUTXX010292690.1, on the reverse strand, counting down.
AAATCCCTATTTCATTGTGGCTATTTTTTTGCCGACAATGTTTTCGGTGTTCCGAAATTCCCTATTTCTTTGGCTATTTTTTGCCGACCATGTTTTCGGTGTTTTGAAATTCCTTATTTTTTCTGGCTATTTTGCCGACAATGATTTTGTTTTGAAATATCTCATTTTCTGCCTATTTTGCCGACCATGATTTTGTTTTGAAATTCCTCATTTTCTGCCTATTTAGCCGACCATGATTTTGGTGTTTTGAAATTCCTTATTACTTTGACTATTTTG
>JAUTXX010292470.1:0-13954 GCA_032273605.1 Panulirus laevicauda | reverse complement strand
GGAACAAGGAGAAGCAAGAGACCAAATTGGAGGTGGAAGGATGGCATGTACAAGACTGGGTGACTGGGGCCTGAACATGCAGGAGGGTGAAAGGTGTGCATGGAAAAAATGAAGTGGAACGATGTGGCATAGTGGGGTCAGCATGCCATCACTGGACTGAACCAGGGCATGCAAAATATGTGGAGTAAACCATGGAAAGGTCCATGGGGCTGGATGTGGATAGGGAGCTGTGGCTTCAGTGCATTACAAATGACAGACAGAGAATGGATATGAGCAGTGTGGCAAAGCTGTTTCCTGTGGGGTGGGATGGCACGAGGAATGGAAGAAGGAGAACAAGTATGAATATGTACATGAGTATGTACATGTGAACATATATATGTATTTGTGAATGCATGTGTATGAAAGTTGATGGGTCTTTCCGAGTCTGTTTTCTGGCTAACGCGGGAAACTGATCAATAATAATACATGGATATTTAACATGGTAAAATCAAGACTCTTAGAAAGAAGTCCTTGGGTATATAGGAATAATTAAATTAAATGTACACATTTCAAGTGTGTTAAGCATATCCTGCATTTTTGGCTCACATCCACTCTCTAGCTGTAATGTGGAAAGCACCCATATCCATAGCCAACCCAGTTGGCTCATACATGATTGTCAACAATGCTAACCACTACACCATGGAAGCCCATAAAACAGGTAATTCAGAAGCTCTGACAAAAAACATAAATGTGTATATAGCATCTAAACATTCCAAAAAAGCATACAATAAAGTTACTAAAAAGGTTTTTCATAAGTTTTGTCTCTAAGCAGTGTGCATGGAAGACTTCTGAATACTGTTTGGAGCTTTTATAATTGAACTCGTGCATGTGAGAGGTAAGTGGTGGTACAAATGAGCGGTCTGATATTAATGTGGCATCGCATCAAGACTGTGCATATCACCATGGTTGTTTAATGTTTTGATGGAAAAGGTGTTCTGGGATATGAGACCAAGTTAGAGGGACAGCACTGTAATTCTAAACCATGGTGAAACAAAATGAAAGTTACCACAGTTGTTGTATGCAGATGATGCTGTGCTGTTAGCTGAATCAGAGGAGGAGTTAGATAGAGTGGTGGGTCACTCTGATGATGTATGTAGATGAATACTGAAAGTAAATGTGAGTAAAAGTAAGATTTCATTTCTAGAAAGAGATGTGGTCACAGTGTAACATGAGCTTGAATGGTAAGTTGTGAATGAGTGAAAGTATTTGGGAGTTAAGTTCAGCAAGAATGGGAGTGAAAGAGAGAACCTGGGAGTGAAGTCTTGCAAAGGAGAAAACTTGAAGGTCATGGACAACTCTGGAAAAGATAAATAATCTAAGTTTTAAGTGCGCATGAAGCTAATATGATGCATGTGTGTCCTAAATGATATGTACACATAAACGAAAGTTTTAAACAAATATAGCAGTGGAGATGGAACACTGTTGTATACTTGGAATTTAGAGGATACATATAGTAAAAACTAAGCTGTAAATATGAAACAAGTTTGGAAGATAAAAGAAAGGCTCACGCTTAAAAGTCTTTTTATGATGGTTTATGTCAAAAAGAACATATGGCCAAGAAAAAGTACATCAAAGAAGATATGTACAGCAGCACACTAGAAGCACAAGGTAGCATGAGGCAGATTGCAGTACAGATGAACAGATACTGATAATAAGAGCAAAGCGGTTTTTCAAATGATGATGTCTGTGGAAGGATCTGAAACATGATGCAGTGAAAGTTGTTTATAGACATTGCCCTCCCTTTGAAAAAAGAATTTAGCTTGCAAAATGGATAAGTGAGCTATATTCATACAGGTATGGGCATTCTTGTTTCATCTTACTTCACTAATACCTTTGTGCACCAATTTACAAACATTATCTGCCCCATGCACAGGGACAGTTGTGAATTTCTGGCAAAAAAGATTTGAGAAATAATTTTTTTCTTCTGACGTAATTTTCAGCAAGATTCATCATTTTTGTACAAAATCAACTACATTTTGTAAAATTGTTCGTTCTTTCACATAAAACTTGAAAAAAAAACTTTTGACGATGTGAAGTCGTGCATAATAATTTTCCATAAAATCATGCTTTCAACAATGAGAAAAAAAATGTGGGGTTAGAGCTTTACATTGATACATCTAAAATTAGATACGACTAAAAAATTGAGAAATTGGCAGAAAAATTGAGAAAAAATGAATATCAAGAAATTTTCCAGAACTATTCTTCTCAGTCTCAGCCAATACTTTTTTCCTTTAATCCTACATTTGTTTTTTCTTTAATCCTAAATTTGTTATTGTCTTAGTACATTACATTTGTTTAAGAATCTTGCCATCATTATCGTTTTGCTAAAACCAATTTTAGAAAAATTCATTACCAAGCACTGGGCAGTTATACGATATAGTAGAGAATGAGTGAGGGAAGGATTGACCAAGAGGATATATGTGTCAGAGGTGGAGGGAACGAGGAGAAGTTGGAGACCACACTGGAGGTGGAAAGATGGAGTGAAAAAGATTTTGAGTGATCGGAGCCTGAACATGCAGGAGGGTGAAAGGCATGCAAGGAATAGAGTGAATTGGAACGATGTGGTATACCGGGGTCGACGTGCTGTCAATGGATTGAACCAGGGCATGTGAAGCGTCTGGGGTAAATCATGGAAAGTTCTGTGGGGCCTGGATGTGGAAAGGGAGCTGTGGTTTCGGTGCATTATTACATGACAGCTAACGCGGGAGACAGCGACAAAGCAAAATAAATAAAATAGTAACTTATTTGGAGCATGCATACTTAAATTAAATGAAAATACTTGTTGTTTCTTTTCACATGTGTTTGCTATTTCCTGAGTGATTGAGGAAGTGTTAAGAACAGATAACTGAGGCTTAAAGGAAAAAATCTTTGCTTGGCTTCTTCCTCTATTCCTTCTTTTGGAACGTAATTCAGGAGGGGAGAATTTTAAGCCCCCAACTCCTGTTTCTCTTAGTCACCTTTCGTGAACCACCCAGAGATCTGTGGACTGTTCTTTCTTCCCTATCCCCAGGGATAAAATGAAAAGACATGATTTTTTTTCTATCATGTGTAAGCTGTAATATGAAGTCAAAATGTCAGAGGTTGAAATAATATATACACTCAGTGACTACCAGCCAATAGGCTATTCATTTTCACCATCTATGGTTATAGCCACATAGTTATAATAAAGTGTCTTTCAAGAGACTGGTGGAAAAGCTACAGTGTATTCTCAAACTTTATTTCTTAAAAATTTTGATTCTCAAATGAGAGGAATATGAATTTTGGCCTTTGATAGGTAGCTTAGAATGTCATGATACTGATGCATAAGTTGTTTAGTGATTTTAAAGCTGATAGGGGTTGTAACTTTAGTGTTAAGTTGTTGCTGTGGGATGTATTTCCCAAAAGCAGGTGTTACAAATTCTTCCTTTAATGATAAGTATACAATTATGAATTAAGGGATTTGATACTGCATATCATGATTTATATCTTTCTCTAAAAATTATATTGATTTTTAATGGACATTTACCACTGTCTTAGAAGTGTTACTAGATTTCACCAGCTGGTGGCAGCATTGAGTGGGAGGTCATCTTTGGCAGTGCTGTGTTATTCCCAAAAATGCAATCTACCACATACACATTTAGTGATACGTAATGCAAGCAGGAACACCAGCAGAAAGTAGAGTATGCAGTGTACTTAAGTTTTGGATGTGTGCATACTCATAGGAAATGAAAAGCCCAAATAGTAAGTATTGGAAATTGCATTCATTAAACACAATTATTTATCTATTTCTCTCATTTAACTGGTTAAATCTGTTTTTAATGTTCAACGGATGGGTCGTCCCTAGAATGTATACTAAATTTTAACTCATACATGTAGGGGGAATATTGTTTCAGATTATTGTAAGTCTTGTGGAAAAGAGTTCAAAATTGGGTTGGGCTGGTCTAGTCATGACAAAGTTATATTGTTTTGTAATTGTAGTTTTGCTGGAGATGGGGGTTGTGTGCATATAGGTTTCTGAAGTATGAGACAGAGATGATATTTTTACTTCTCTGTGTAGGTTAGTGTATGGTTATGAAATAGTTTGGATAGGAGGGGTTTAGTGTTGCAGCTTAAAATTAGGTACCGACTAGGTTGAAATGGTATTGTATTAGAAGTATCCTTGTTTTGTTGTGCAAGGGTTTGAATGTTTGTGGTTTCTTAGCAACAGTGATTATTCTGAGTGCTCTGTTTTGTGTAGTTTGAAGCTTTGTATATTTGCTTACAATTACATCACAACATTCAGCACTCCAGAAGCAACAGTAAGCATGCAAGACCACAATCTTGCAATTAAAACATGGTTTACTGAAAGCAGGAATGTTTACATTCCACAAGAATTCAGTGTCAGCCTCTTAACCTCTTACAGACATAAATCCATCCTTCCACACATTACCTTGAATGATAAACCACAGCTACACTCAACATTCACTTCCTACATCCCTAACATCAACACAAAGACCAAAAACAAGCGAAAAGCCCTTAAAACACCCACCATCTCCAATTTCTTATAAGAAATCCTCAGTATCCTCTACAAATGATTTATCAGATCCACTCGGAGATAATCCTCACCTGCCTGGCCATCTACACTTTCAAAATCAGATATAACAAAACTACAAACAACTCAAAACAGATCACAATGAACAGTCACTGGCCCCTTTTAAGTCACAAACATTCAACATGTGCACAGTGAAATAAAAATATTTTCAATACAATCCACCTGAACATGCATAACACCCAATTTTATGTAGCATCCACTTCATAATTAGTCACTAAATGGCTCACCCAAACTTATTACTTTGTCAACAAGTATTCACAGATTTCTCCATCCCCAGCAAACACCACACTGATAGAACGTATTCACAACATGGTTACTGAGACACAAACACACACACACGTTCAGTCTTGACTTTTATCCTACCAGACATACACTTACATAAAACTACACTCCTTAGACAAATATGAGTCACACTTTCTTTTTTGCACCTTAGACACTAACACATTTCTTTGATATTAATGAATAATGATTTGACATATCACAGGACCTCATATGCAACTTCAACAACTTCTCAAGTCTCCAGCTTTCTCCCTTCTATAATACTCCCATTTTTACAGCTCGAGTTGAGGTCCTGCCAGATGGATATGGCTGACTTCTTGAGTGTTCTAGGAGCCCCATGAAAGGGATCCTGGGTTAGGATAAGCAGGTACAGATGATTTCCAACTTATGATGGGGTTACTTCCAATAAACTCACCATAAGATGAAAATATCTTTACGTCAAAAATACATTGAATACAATTTCTACTGAATGTGTATTGCTATCACACCATTGTAAAGTTGAAAAATCATAAGTTGAACCATCATAAGTGGGGGATCATCTGTATATAGATGAGGTTTTAGCCACGTAGAATGTTTCCAAGCATCATGCTGTGAAACTTTGATAGGGTGTAGTAGGGTTATTGCTGAGCTGGATAAAATTATTAATGTTTCTATTGTACCATTATGCCAACAGTCAGTAAGTCATGTGTTTTACACTGAAGTGTGATTGACACAAATCACAAATACTTTTTCCCGTCACTCCTTCTCCTATGATTACTTTTTATGATAATTTTATGGCAGTTGAACTCCTGTCTATAGGTCATAAGTGTATTCTATAAAGTAAAACTTTACTTCCATGAGTCTGTAAATTGTCACCCAAACAGTAGAGGAATGAAGTCATGAAGACTGTGATATGTTTACAAGGTCCTAAGTGCAAAACTATTTTTGGTGTTGCATTCATTTTTGATACTAGGGACAGACTTCTACATAGACACACAAAGATACATGAAAACACCAACAGAACTACTCCTTACCTGTATATTATCTTATGTTCTTGTAGGTTATTGTGTTGACCATTTGTTACACCTCAGTCAGAACGCTAGTTAGAGGATTATGACATGTCAAGAATCCAAGCTGTAGAAATGAAGTTTGAAAAAAGCATGTGGTGTAACTAGATGGAATGAAGAAAGATGTGAAGGGGTGTATGAGAGATGTGATATGGCAGGGAATGCAAAGGGAATGAATTGTGGAGTGGTAGAGTGGGTGAAGTGTAATACTTTAGGTGGTTTGGGCATGTGGGAAGAATGCAAGACTGGGAGTTTACACGGAAAGTGTTTGATAGTACAATTAAAGGAGTTAGTGTGAGAGGAAGACCACCTGTGACATAGACAAATAGGGTGGAGGAATACTGGAGGAAGAGAAATGGTGGAAGAATGCTTGGAATGGTGTATGCGAGGGAGGCAGATAAGGACAGGGATAAGTGGAGACTCTTTTACCGTGGCCACCCCTTGAGGAGAGTTCCCAGAGGGAGTGGTCATCAGAGATACAGATACATAGATAGAAATGGCCTCTTGTTTCCCCATCACAGCTGCCAGACAGCTCTTCTCACACTATGATAATGAAAGGGAAAACATTAGGGAAAAAGTTTATGAATTTTGAAGGAAGCAAAAAACTTAATTGAAATATAGAGGGAATGACACAAGGGGAAGTGTTTTATGAATTTTAGAGGAAGTGAAATACCTGTCTTTTAAAATATACCAGGTCATGGTGATTGGGAAAGACATGAATGGGTAGAGAGTTCCAGACCTTCAAGGTGTAGGGAAAAAAACTGTTATAAAAACAGTCCACCCTTGAGTTGCCAATGGCCACATAGGAATCATGTAACACAGCCGCTTGCTGAGTATTACATGGTCTAAGTAGTTGTAGGGACACAAAAGCAGCCAGCTCTCAGGAGCAAAACCCAGTCATACTCATAGAAGAGGGAAAAAGAACCATCATTTCGGAGGTGGGCAAGCAGGTCACATTTTAAAGTTAGCTTAGGAAAGTTTGTAAGAACCACCACCTTCAGCTCTTTGTTAGGCAAGGAAGCAGGGCTAGTTCTAGAACTAGCCCAGATGTTAGAACAGTGCTCCATACAAGGACAGATCAATCCTTTGTATAAACAAAGCAACTATGAAAGAGAAGAAATTTCCACATCTAAATTGGACTCCCAGTTTCTTAGAGGTAGACTTACCTATATCCATAATGTGGGGTTTCCAAGAGAGAGTGAATATTACTGTAATATCAAGTATGTTTATTGAGTCAATAAAGTAGAATTGCAGAACCATCAGAAGAAAGTTGAGGCATTTTCAATAGAGATGGGTAGAAACTGGGTCTTGGAAGCATTAATCTGAACCAGATTTCGTCTACCCCACTGAGATATCCTGTCAGAGTCTGAGTTTACCGAGGAAGTTGTGTTGAGATGAGATGAAGACATCAAGAGAAGGAGGAGCAAAATTGAAGTATGTGGGGAAATGTAGTGTTGAATCATAAGCATTTGGCATTTGGTTATTTGTAAGAGAAAAGTAATCCTTGATAAAAAGGAGAAAAACTGTAGGAGACAGGACAGAACCTTGACGAGCAATGCTGGTGATCGAGAAAGGGGAGAGGCTGATCCATCAACAAACACAAAGAGATAGATTGGTCAGAGAGTAAACTAGATAAGAGGGAGCAAAGTAAGGTGGGGAAACCAAAAGAGGGTAGCTCACATGTGAGACTCCTATGCCACACCCTGTCAAAAGCTTTGCAAATATCAGGGGCAACTATGAAGGATTCTCCAAATTCTTTCAAGGATGATGACCAGACACAAGTAAGATGAGAAAGAACATCACAAGTGGATCTTGCTTCACAGAAGCCATACTGGTGATCTGAAAGAACACTGAGATTCAAGGAGTCTGATGCTATGTGAGTTGAGGAGGGATTCTAAAACTTTGAAAATGGAAGCTGTTAAAGCAAGAGGAAGATAGTTAGAGGGTTAGAACGGTCACCTTTCTTAGAGATGGGTTGTACAAACGCATACTTCCAAAAAGAAGGGAAAATTCTTATTTTCAAACAGAAACAAAGCAGACCAGCAGGCACATATGCAACTTCAGAGGCACACTCTTTCAGTGTGCAGGAATGGATGTCTTCTGGACCACAAACCTTACTAATGTCCAAAGAGAGAAGTGCTTTTTGGAAAAATCGAAAAGATTATGGTAAGGGCATAGGATTGGTTAGAGAAGCATCAGGGGTGAAGGAATGTCACATTCATCCAAGGCAGAGTTGGAGGAGAAACAGAAACCAAAGAGAGTTGCTTTATCTATGGGAGAGACAGTTATAGTACCATCAGAATGGAAAAGTGAAGGAAAGGAAGAGTGACAGAAGTTGTTAGTGAAGACCTTAGCTAAAGACTAGAAAGACCTATCTTTGGATGAAAAGGAAAGGTTATTGCACTTCCTTTGGATAAAGGAATGCTTTGTGTCAAGAATAATGTACTAACAATGAGTGAAGGCAGTGACATGCTGGGTGGGAGTCAGAGGAAGGAGAGTTTTCTGCTCAATATGCCTGACTACCTTCAAAACTGGAATGGTTGAACAATGGATTGAAGGAAAAAGTCTCTAGAGGAAAGGAGGTTAAATGCTTCCATTCTAGCAACAGTTACCTCTACTATGCATATGGTGGAGACAGAAAAATCACCATAGAAGAGAAAGTAATTTACCCAAGGAAAATCAAGAAAAGAATTCTTGTAAAGTTATCACTCAGCTTTGCTGAGGTGCCAACATTTACATTTAAAGGGTTTGTTGGAGGGGAAGGTGCCATTAAAATAGATACATCTGTGAAAGTGTGGTTAGATGAACCAATTGGGGCGAGATTGTGTAGTTACAGCACAAAAGATTAGAGGTGAAAAGCAAGTCTACAGTATTAGGAGAGAGGTCACAGTGATCAGGAATATGGATGAGGTAGGAGATACCTTGCACTACGATACTGAAAATGGAGAATGTGAGGGCTTCAGTATCACCATTGTCTGTGGTAGAAACTAGGTTGTTTATAGTAACCACCAAAGAAGTGATACTGCCCAGCCCTAGGAATGTTGAAGTGATGCCAGGAATCATCTTATACACTCCATGTCAAAAATAAAAAAAAAAATAAAAAAAAATGCTTTCATTTTTTTGTCTCACTTAAAGTAAGCTACAAGGTAAATAAGCTATCATTTCATTCTTACATATGACATGTACCTTTTTTGTTTTTCCTTTTGTTCTTAATTTTTTTCATCATATTATTTTTACCCCAAAAACTCCTGTTTTTTTTTGTCCATCTACTTTTGCCCTTTTTCCTTCCTTTTCCTCACTTTATTTTCATTTAGGATTCCTGTCTATGACTGAACTTTTCTTTAAGAAAAGCAACTATTTTGGCATTCAACCATTTCATACCAAATCTTTTTTGAATTGCAGATATACAACTCTTTATCTGTACATGTTCCCTTTTATCAGCCTATCCAATTTATCTTATACCACTTTCAGTATATGTTGAGCATTATGGCTTTTTAGAGGTGTATAGGCTTTCTAAATATGTTCATTTTACAATTATCTCTGATTGTGATGACGTACTTGTTATATTCATTTTGTTTACGCTAACTGCTTTTCTTGTTGTAGCGAGGGAGCATCAGGAACAAACAAATTATGGCCTTGTTTGTGCAGATTCACTCTCCAACTGTTGTGCAATATTTACAGAAACTAGAGTCTACCATCCATGGCCAAGCCCCACAGACTTTTCAATGCATCTGTAAGAATAAAACAATATTCTTTTGTGATATCTCTTTACAAGGAAAGTTCTTGCAGGAAAAGTCATGTTACATATGAACATGAACTATTTTTAAAATGATGGCTTTCTTATTTCAGTGAACATCTTCTCTGGGCAGGAGAACAGCTTAGAGATGGGTCAACTGTATACAGCTACCTACAATTGTGACTTTGACCTTGTCATGTTCCCATTTGATACTCAGGTAAACCACCACCAGGTGACCTACCGTATGTAACTTATTCAAGTATGCTGTATGTGGAGGTGACCTATTTCATCCTGCTAATATAAGAAAATGTAATTAAGTTAGTTACAACTCTAAAATGGGCTAAAATGTACATACAAATGTACATACAGCTAACAGTTGCCCAGTCGAATCATCACTGTTAGGTGAGAGGAAAAGGTGTGTGTCCACTGCTAAATATATACAAGTTAGCAATCATTTTCAGGTGATTTTCAAGGAAAGCCATGATCAGCAGTTCCACAAATTGTAATTAGCCTTTAATTAACTTAGGGCATTCCAGCAAGTACGCTAGGACAATATCTTTCCACTTGGTGTTATGTGGGTAACTGACACTCAAGGATTTTTTCATAACACTAATTATTTTTCTTGTTACATAATGCATCTCTCCATACCAATAAAACATGCCATGCAGGTTTCTTGCTGTGACTTATCATTGGTCAATTTTTTTGTCTTTCAGAGAACAGTTGACTGTCAGGACTGATTTAGATACTTGAAGATTGTAATAAAGTCTCACTTTGTTCTATCTTCCATGGTGAGCAGATATATTATAGACTCAGCCACTCTATGTAACTCAGCTCTCTTATTTCACAAACCATTTCTCTTGAGCTCTTTTTATTAGACTTATTTTTCTTTAGGGGGGGGGGCTGGAAATCCTCCCCTCTCATTTTTAGTTTTCCAAAAGAAGGAACAGAGGAGGGGGCCAAGTGAGGATATTCCCTCAAAGGCTCAGTCCTGTTCTTAACACTACCTTGCTAATGCGGGAAATGGCGAACAGTATGCAAAAAATAATCTATCAAACATTCTTTAAACTATGCACTTATGTGCAATTTTGATAATAACCAGTAAATTATGTCTTTTGACACAACCCTAATGTGGCAGTCTGGTGATAGGTTGGGTACTTGTGTTGACCCTGAAGTTCCTTTCACACACATTCATGTAGCTTGTTTCCTTTGAGATTATAGTCATATCCAGACCTTCTTTCACTGTGTCCTATCTTCATAGCTTTGTATCCGCTTAGGATGCACATCAGTCAGTGATACATTTGTTGACTACAAACAACAGTTGACATACATAGGTTAATCTTGACCTCCAGCTGACACACACGAGAGGTATGACCACCAGGTAATGTAGACTACAGGTTGTTATTGTTATATAAACAGGTGAAATGACCATGGCCACCAGTTGACATATACAGGTTAACTGGCCTTCAGCCATTAGGTGACATACACAGGACAGTAGCAACATTTAGGTGACATGCACGGGGCAACAGGTCTTCAATCAATCACCAGGTGAAGTACATAGGACAAAAGCAACCATTGGATGACACAGGTTAACGGGTCTTCAACCACAAGGTCACATACACAAGCTAACTGGCATTTAACAACCAGATGACATTCATAGGGAAACAGCAATCATCAGGTGATATAAACAGGTTACCTGGTCTTCAACTACTAGTTATCTGACCTTCAACCACCAGGTGATGTACCCAGGTTAACTAGCCTTCAACCTAAGGGGACATATACAGGTTGTGACCTTTAACGACCAGTTCACATACATAGGACTGGCCACAGTTAGGCGACATACACAGATCAGATGGCCTGCAGCCCCAGGCAGGGGCAAAACTTGACTTATCCTTGCTTGAGTAAGAGGTATCTTTACCTGACAAATTAGGCATGGTCTTGTCTTTGCATGAAGATTATATAGGTTTCACCATTTTAAACATTATTAACAATAATTAGAATCCAGTACTCAGAAAATAGGCCATTCTCATAAAATATTGCCTGAAAAATGTATTTATCATCAACTCAAAATTTTTTTTGCTGTCGAGGCCTTTTTATTTTCTTTAATAACTGATGCAAACACCCAGTCCCCCAGTATTTTTGACCAAGCCACCAGGTAACATATGCAAACATGATTCACAAGTGATATAGATAACTAAGGCAGGCTGCTGTGTCATATGATTGCTGTATGATCATTGGCAACTCAAGGGTGGGCCATTTTATTTTGTTCCATACATCAGTAAGCTTTGGAACTCTCGACTGTCTCATGTTTTTCCCAATAACTAAGACCTGGCACATTTTAGGAGATGAGTTTTTCACGTACTCCTTGATGTGGACTTTTAAAAGTACATGGCTGGAGCCTCCACATAAAAAAAAAAAAAAAATAAATAAAAAAAAATAAAAAAATGCAGCAAAGTTATGACCAACAAATGACACATACAGAGTGGCAGATACAGGTGATCTCCCATCACCAGAATATGTACAAAATAATCCATGACTATGAGGTCACATAAAGATAAACCTGTTGGGATTTTAAAACCAGGTTACAGCTGGTAGTACCATCAGCTTCTACAGATGCTAAGCTGTGTTCTTGATAATAACCTTATACAACTTTTTTAGCCTCATTGTTGTTTGTACTCTCTTGCTCTCTCTCTTTTATAAGAAGTTTTAGGTGGTTTATGTAAGTACAGAATTATGCGGTGATTTAAAGTATTTAAAAGATGATTTTTTTCTTAATGTGTTTCATGGTTAGTTGAATTTCAGAATAAAATATGAAGCACGGCACATGCTGACATTGTTTATTTGTATTTTCTTTTGGTTGTGCTGTTTGGAGTAATGACATTTACTGTTGTTTTTTGTCTTCCTTCTGCAAAGTCAAGCAAATTTATCATTAACTAAGACATACACAGCATTAGTCCACAGTATGATCCTAACATAATGATCTTATGCAGGTGTGCTCCCTCCACTTCACACTTGTGTCAGCTGCTGCCTCATACATGGTCCTTGTTCCCACTGTTGCCAACTACTCTGGTCCCAAGGATCTCATCGAGTACACCATTGGTAACCAAAGAAAGAATTTTTATTATATAATTAGGTTTCTTTGAATGGCAGTGATAAACATCCTTTTAAGTGAGATGTTTCTCATTAAGCTTGTACACTCTTTCATCACCTGATGGTGTGTGAGACTGAGTGGAGAATGGCAAAAGGTGAGAGCAAATGACATGAGGGAAGTGGGTGAGAAATGGGATGTATTTAGGGAATCGGTGATGGCATGTGCAAAAGATGCATGTGGCATGAGGAAGGTGGGAGGTGGGCATATAAGAAAGGGTAGTGAGTGGTGGGATGAAAAAGTAAATTTGTTAGCGAAAGAGAAAAGAGAGGCATTTGGACGATACAAGGAAGGAATGCAAATGACTGGGAGATGAGTCCAAACCATTTCAACACACCCTCTCCTGCTCTCTCAACCATACTCTTTATTTCCACACATCTTTCTTACCCTTACATTACTTACTCAGTCAAACCACCGCACATCACATATTGTCCTCAGACATTTCAATTCCAACACATTCACCCTCTTTCATACAACCCTACGTATAACCCATGCCTCGCAACTACATAACATTGTTGGAACTACTATTCCTTCAAACATACCCATTTTTGCTCTCCGAAATAACGTTCCCTCTTTCCACACATTCTTCATCGCTCCCAGAACCCTCTCCCCTCCCCTACCTTTTGACTCACTTCCGCTTCCATGGTTCCAACCGCTGCTAAGTCCACTCCCTTATACCTAAAGCACTTCACTTCCACCAATTTTTCCCCCATGCAAACTTACCTCCCAATAAACTTATCTCTCAATCATACCAAACCTTGCTCTTACTAACATTTACTCTCAATTCTCTCCTTTTCTCATACCTTTCCAAACTCAGTCACCAACCTCTCCAGTTTCTCACACGGATCATCTACTAGAGCTGTATCATCGGCGAACAACAACTGACTCTCTTCCCAGGCCCTCTCATCCCCAACAGATTGCATGCTCGACTCTCCCTTTAAAACTCTTGCATTTACCTCCCTAACCACACCATCCATAAACAAATTAAACTACCATTGGAACATCACACACCCCTGCAACAAACCGACATTCACTGGGACCCAATCACTTTCTTCTCTTCCTTCTCGTACACATGCCTTACATCCTTGCCAAAAAAAATTTCACTGCTTCTAGCAACTTACCTCCCACACTATATAATC
>JAUTXX010292359.1:0-13957 GCA_032273605.1 Panulirus laevicauda | reverse complement strand
TATATATACACACATACACACACACCAAATTATTTACCTTGATGCTCTCACCAGGTCGGATTCCCAAACACTGTACGTACGTACGTCTTTAACACTGATGTAGTAAGTCAAATAATAAAAAACTATTTCTCTCATTAAACGGAAAAGAAAATCTTGAATGAATTGTAAAAAATACCATAAAAAAGACATAAAGGACCTTAACTTACCGAGGGAGAAGTTAAAAAAATAGAGTGGTGTAATGGCGCTGGATACACTACGTCACAGCTCAGGAACATCTTAGTTCGGAAGCTACACTCGGGCATGTTGCGGGGTCCTGAAAGGCGACATCTGGCATCAATTTAGTTGGGAAGAGTGATGATAAGATGGCGTTACTGTCGTAAATATGACATCAGTATATCGTAACCAATGTTTAAATCTTTTTTTGGACTTGCCTTAACGTTCACAACTCGAGCGGCTATGGTATCTGAAAGTGCATGTATCAAATTTTAATACAAATATAATACAATACCACAATTAATCATATGATAAATATTACATATACTCTGGAAATTGGTCCTAGCTGTGTAAAAGGAGCTTTGGTTTCGGTATACATGAAAGCTAGACAATGGATGAGAGCGGGTGTGGCTTTTTCGACGTAGCTAGGACGCTATTGGGAACTACTATTCCTTCAAACATACCCATTTTTGTTCTCCGGGGATAACATTTTCTCTCTTTTCATACATTTTTCACTGCTCCTAGATCCTTCGGCCCCTCTTCCACCCTATGGCTTACTTCCACTTCCATGGATCTATTCGCTGCTAAGTTCACTCCCAGATATCTAAAACACTTCAGTTTCTCCAATTTTTCTCCATTCAAATTTATATCCCAATAAACTTGTCCCTCACCCCTGCTGAACCTAATAACCTTGTTCTTATTCACATTTACTCTCAACTTTCTCCTTTCACACACTTTTCCAAACTCAGTCACCAACTTCTGCAGTTTGTCACTCGAATCAGCCACCATCGCTGTATCATCGGCGAACAACAACTGCCTCACTTCTCAGGCCCTCTCATCCACAACAGATTGCATTCTTGCCCCTCTCTCCAAAACTCTTGCATCTACCTCCCTAACCAACCCGTCCATAGCCAAATTAAACAAACATGGGGACATTACACACCCCTGCCACACTCTCCCTCCTCTCTTCCTCCTCGAAGGTTACAATGATGCAACCATAAGTTAAAATGAAGCACAAGTCAGGTGCATTTTCGTGTATAATCATCGCCAGGAGAGACGTAAGAATGATCTCATTCTTGTGTCTCTCATGACGATGTGATCATACACGAAAGTGCACCTGACTTATCGTGCTTCATTTTTCCTCGTGGTTACCAGCAAATGCATCTCTATGTATGTATGTATGTATGTATGTATGTATGTATGTATGTATGTATGTATTTATATATGTATGTATGTATGTATGCATGTATGTGTGTGTGTGTGTGTGTGTGTGTATGAAGATATTGTCATTTTTGTGCTCTTCTTTGGTAACTTCTCACTTTTTTTTTCAATAAATAATCTTGTTGAGGAAATCATTAGTTGATTTTTGTAACCTCCACGTTTACCTGAGTTGTGGCTGTTGTGAGCGAGAAGAAGAAACATCAGAGATAACATGCCGGGCTGGCACGTCTGGCTACCCGGGTCTCTTCATGTTGTCGGTTTATAAACATCTGGGGGAAGAACGTCAGCTGGTGGAGCAGCCCCGGGTGGCATGGGCGTGGGCAGGGCACCTCCTGACGCCACGTGTTAGCCCTCACACCACAACAATACCTCCTCCTCCTCCTCCTCCCCCTAAAAAGAAAAAAAGGAGGCACTTAAATCCTGAATTCTTTTTCTCAATGAACACGAATGAACCCACAACGTCTTAGTCTGAATCGTTTTGTTGTTGTGGCCAACATTACGTACTATCCTGCAGCAGGAGCAGGAGGTAGAAGCGATGGGAAGACCTCTCCTCCAGCAGGAGGGACTTACAGTACCGTGGAGGACCCACCTCCTCACACCAGAGAAAGGAACATAGTAAACATAACGTGAGGTTTGTCTCACTTGAACCGTGATGTGGGAGTGGCCTGGGCTTGGCTCACGGCTGCCCCCTAGCTGTCTCGTTTGGTGCTTGTTGCAGTCGCTGGTGTGTACACCCAATACAGCCGCTGGTGTGTACACCCAACACAGCTGCTGATGTGTACACCCAACACAGTCGCTGATGTGTACACCCAACACAGCCGCTGATGTGTACACCCAACACAGCCGCTGGTGTGTACACCCAACACAGCCGCTGATGTGTACACCCAACACAGCCGCTGATGTGTACACCCAACACAGCCGCTGATGTGTACACCCAACAAAGCCTATGCTCTGTATATTCATAATGTGTGCTGTCCACATTTACGTAGCTATCATTCGGTTGGTCCATTCGTGTATAACCCTTATAAGTAAAAGCATTTCTCTACCTCTTTCCTAACTAATTTCTCGCTTACTTTCATATTACAGGCGATGGTTGTTCTATCCTTGCATCTCTCGAAGAACATTTTGCTGTTGACATCAATTCGGTGTAAAAACTTAAAGTTTGTAATCAGGTCACCTTTATTGTTCTTCCTTTCATGTTAGACAAATGTATGGCTTCTAACCTTTAAATCTGCTCTCTTAATTCTGGTGCCATTTTTGTTGCTCTCCCCTGGACCTTCTCTGTTCGTTCTTTAGTACGATGACCAAACATAAGGAGTATGTTCTAGTTTTGTCTTCTAATGTAGGATGAGAATAGCTTGCTGAATATTGCCCCATCCAGATATTTCAATGCTATCGTAACATTTGCCGGCTCAGTTCGTCCTCTTTACTGTTTTCTTAATGTGGGGTTCTGGCGACAGGTTAGGAGCAATGTCAACTCCCATGTCTCTCTCAAAAGCAGATTTCTGCAGCTTATTTCCTGCTATGTAATATTCATATCGAAGCCTTCTTCTGGTGTACCCCATCCTCATTACGTCGCATTTATTCTGCCTGAATTGTATCAGCCATGTAACAGATGGACCTTGGAGTTTGTCGAGGTCCCCTTGTAGGCTGTTGCAATCCTCTTCGGTTTTAGCTTCCCCCATGACTCTGGCATCATCAGCAAACATATTCAGGTAGGAGTTCAGCCCCTCTGGTGAGTCATTTATAAAGATGAAGTTAAGTAATGGTCCCAGAACGGACCCCTGTGGCACACCAGTCGTGCCCTCAGTATATTTCGAGAAGGCTCCTCTGACATGTGCCATTTGTTCCCTTCCACTAAGATCATCTTCGCTCCATCAAATCAGCATCCTCTTTTATTCCTATCTGAACATCCAGCTTTTCTATGAAGTTCCTATGTGGTAACAAAATGCTTTCTAGCGATCCAGATCAAGACAAGTCACCCACCTTTCCCTTTTGTCTAAATCTGAGCTCACTCTCTCGTAGAAATCAAAGAGGATCGTCACCAAGGATCCTCTTCCTCCAAAGCCTTACTGTCTCATGCTTGGATAGCTTTTTCTTTGCAAGAAGCCAGTTGTATACTTAATGATTATGTTTTTCCAAAGCCTCAGAGACTCTGGTCATGGCCTACCTGAATATATCTGCATCCTCCTGGTCTCCTTTTTTAAAGATAAGGTCTGATTTTTGCCCTTTCCCATTCCCTTATCATCTTATCTTTCTCCTGCGACATCTCGACTGTTCTCAAAGGACATCTTGAACAATATTCAAAGTGGTTTCACACACGGTGAAATCTTATCAAGGCCATGATCCCTCTATGGGTCAAGATCCTTTAGTATTTTCTTTGATGCTTTTTCAAGAGGTTCCAGTGTTCACCAGGACCTCCCTTCCATTCCATGGCACGGGCGTTGGGCTGTTACTATCATCCAATTTAGAACTCATCATTTCGTTCCTGGCATATCTTTACACCATCCTCGACAGCTGTTCTCTCTAGGTCCCACAACCTGATTCTCTGCTCTTTATCTGAAACTTTAATCCTGATGAATTCGTGAAAAAGCTTAGGATTATCTCATGTCTTGTCCACAATACTCTTTTCAAGGTTTCTCTGTTTCTTCCTTTCTCATCTGTCTATATTTCTCTCCCGCTCTCTTAAACCTTATACCTTACAACTGTCTGTCACAGTCTCTCCTCACTTTTTGACGTCATTTACCGAGGCACATCTTTTTTCTTATTCCTTCCTCGTAAGTTTCACTGAGCCATCCAACACCATGTCGTGGTTCCTGCCTACTTAACTCAATTTCCTGTTCGTGTTGACACAGAAGATCTTGCGTTCGTGTTTAGTTACCACAATCGTGTCTCCACTTTGGGTCAGGTGCTTCACCGCTGCTCTTGTCCTCATCTACCAAATATCATGGAACTCTAGCAGCATGACATGATCACTCTTTTTTTCCAGTTGGTGCATCATACATGATATTCTTAATAACTATGTGTGACGAGAAGACCCAGCGATGGTGGTGTATCCGTCCCTCTGATCATAATGTGGCCAGTAACAAGCTGGCATAGAGAATTTCACCTGTATACAGTTTAAGATCTTGTCTTCCCTTGACTCCCTAGTCACCTCGAGACTCGAGATTATTTGAATGGAATCCACTACTATAAACACTTTGCCATCACTGAGAAGTACATGTACAGTATTGCCTTACATTTAAGATTCTCTTGCATTAAGTGGACCAATGTTCTTCCTCCTTCGTCTTCCTTCTGACACCCCTGCCGTGCTGGACGGTGATGTATGCAAGCGGCACCCCTGCCGTGCTGGACATACTTCGGTGGAACCCGTCACTCATATGCCCAAGGATACTAACAAAGGTTAATGAGATAATGATTATAAACGTGTGAGGTGGGCGGTAGGCGGTATGTGTGAGGTGGGCGGCAGAGGTGAGGTGGGCGGCAGGTGTGAGGTATGAGATAGGCGGGAGGTGGGAAGCGGGGAGGAGGTGGGAGGTGTGTTGTGTGTGACACTGTCGTAATCAGTCCGTGACCATAGGGTTACATCTCCCCCGCGTGACGCAGGCCATGCTCTCTCTCTCTTTCTCTCTCTCTCTCTCTCTCTCTCTCTCTCTCTCTCTCTCTCTCTCTCTCGTACCATAGTCGTCCACACCCGCCTCCGACAAGAGAGCCCTCAGCAGTGTTGACCATCATCATCCATCGTTTGTCCCGGATATTGTTCCTCAGTCCCTCAGGCAAGACAAGAGCGTTCCTCAGTCCCTCAGGCAAGACAAGGCTGTTCCTCAGTCCCTTAATCAAGAGACAATGTTATAACATTAAAGATTATCTAAACAAACAGACATATAGGCCCCCAACATTACTATAATTTCTCGACTACTAGAATAAATTATTTACTTGGGCATCATAATAATAATTACTTTCCATGATTACCATCTTTTCATACGAGTCTGTCTGGGGTCGCTAGGTATCCCTTCTGCGGGTGACGGGTGAGGGAGACCAGAGGGAAGGTATACAAGGCAAGACTCAGGTGTTCATCCGTCGAGTTCGTACAGCCCAGCCAGGCACGGTGGCCTCTCTCGACTTGTTCCTCGCTCGTATAACTAGAGACGTCACCCAACACTCGTCTTGAGCGAGATGTAAAGCTACCGAAGAAGTTAATAATGAAAAAGAAAACTCCATCTGGGAGGATCTGGTGCTCAGAGAGTTTGGTGTTCGACTGAATGGAACGGAAAATCGAGGACAAGTCCTTAAAAGTTGTGATGATTTCGTAGAAACGAACACAAGACCAGGACAAAGCGCACAGTGGCCCAGTTTCTCTGTGGTACACAGCACAGGGTGAAACATGGAAGGTGTGTGGGGAGAAGAGGAGGGGGGGGGGGAAGAGGAGGGGAAGGGAGAGAGGAGACAAGCGAAGAATGGGGGGAGGGAGCACGTGAAAGCTGCGGCTCCCGTCCAACTTCTCCAAGAGTCCGAGTCTGGTACGTTTAATGCCACAACCTCCTTATCTTTGTTGCTTTCATGTGAGTTTTTTTTTGCCTTTATGGTACATGACGACTTTAATATGGCCTGATGTTCCTCACCATTTGCCTCACACCGTGCACGTTAGTACTACTACACCACATGCTGAAGATGACGGACTGAAACAAATAGTTTCACCATTCTATGTTGACTTGTCAAAGATTACTAGAAGATTCAGACCCTAAATTTAGACCTCGTCTGCTCATTCCTGTGGAGAACGGTGGAATGGTACTTTTCAGTGGTATAACCACTCATCCCCGCCACTTTTTTTCTTCTCTTCATACCTAACATGTTGCCGGCAACACCATCCCGCTCAACAGTAACATTTTTCCCGAGAATATATCACCCCAGCGACCATGAATTTCCAAAGAAGTGGATGGATTATTATTGGCCATTGCTACGCTAGGGGTTAGTCATCGTGCGTCAGGCAACTTTATATAGTATAGACTTCACCACCCATGTGAACCCCATGCTCCAGGCTGTTACCTCACCACCCATGTGAACCCCATGCTCCAGGCTGTTTACCTCACCACCATGTGAACTTCAAGCATGTGGCTGTTACCCAGAATGTGCTGGCAATGATGGCTGCTCTGTGCGCATGTGATACTTGGGTACCAAATCTTTTTAATGATAATATGTGTATACAAGTCCCGATGACGTGATGGTGGATGAGTCTACCAGCAGAGGGAAGGGTGGCCGACCTTGGCTGCTGCTGGTGGTAGTGGTGGCAGTGGTTGGCAGTGGTTACCTGAAGTACCTCCCCCACACAGGTACTGGCACTGTGCCTATCCCAACTACCACCACTTCTCTCCACCAACCTCCTCCCACCACACTGGTGTTAGCCTCCTCAGGTCATCCATATCTTACACCACATTTCTGTCTCTTTATTTCTTCTTTCTTTCTTTTTTTCTCAACGGAATGGTTTTCTGTGGATCAGGTTCCAGCGTGTGTCTTGCTGCCAAACACCAGGCTCACTTCTTCAGGAATTAGCGTACGTTTCATGCTGATCAGCGTGCTATACTACCAATGCTGATCAGTGTGCTATACAACCAATGTTGATCAGCATGCTATACAACCAATGCTGATCAGCCATTTTCAAAACAAATTTAGTGATGCCTCAACATAACTTCGGGTGATTCTTTCTCAGGTCTTGAATGAGAAATGTAGGTCAAAGAAAGACTATATAAGTCTATATCAAAATGAAAAAGAAGACAGCACATGAGAAAGAGTATAAGGAAAGATATTAAACCCAACCTAATAGGGCTTGCATTCCTGACGTGTGAGATGGTTCCACTGTCAAGAGAAATTCCTGACATGCAGAATAAATGTCTACGGAACAAGTACGTATGCGTACGAGCTGCGCATGGAGGATGTGCGCTGCCCAGCACGTCATAATTTTGGCAAGGTCTACAAGGTGACGTCGACCGCCACACTATGTGGGGGTCCACAACAGATGCCAATAACTCTTACTATCGTATGTTTAGTACGATATAGTTTCCTGTCTCGTCTTTGTTTCCATGTTGTCTAATCTCAGTTTTTTTTAATTAATTACATTTTAAGTAGATTAAACTGTTTTCTCAGGGTGATTTTTCTGTGAGAAAGAATTTTGTTTTGAGACCTTGAAACATCCAGGAAGCAAGTGCCTCCATACTCTCTTGTATTACATTTGTCAACAATCCTTCTATCTTCTATGCTTCCATGTTGTCTTATATTTTAATTCGAAGCCAAATATCATTACAGTTTAAGTCATCAGGCATGGAAGGAGAATGTAAGGGGGGGGTGACCATATATTCTCAATGCTCAGATATTTCACACTTGATCATGTTGACAACCTGAGAAATTACGGCGGTGGGTCACTATTATTGCAGTGGTCAGCAATTTTGCATGACACCAGGTATCACTTCAACATCCCTCAGATAGGTCAGTGGTAGTTCCTAAAGCGGCTGTTGTCTACAAACTTATTTTCCACCAAATGTTTCTCCTAATTCTTTCCCTAGTCGCCTTGAGGAATCTGTGGGAACTCTGTACTATTATTTGAATGTTGTTTGTTATGTTGTTTTGACAGCGTCTCTTTAACAACTTTTCCGAAGCCAAGTCCAAGGTTTTCTAACGTATCTTGAAAGATTAACAATTTTCACTTGGAAAGAAAACTCTCCTTTGGTTTTGGTTGGTACTTTCCCTTCCTCCATTGTGTGTTATTGTAATCTCTTGTCGGAAGCTAAATGCTCGTCTTTACAGTTGGCAGGCTAGACCTCGTAACACTCGTGAGATCTAGTCTTTATTACAGCACAAGTGATGCACATCTCTTCCCGCGAGTGATAGAATTTCCTTGTCCAAATTCTTGGCATCTGAAGCAGCGTTTTGGAGGTGGTATGTCATGATGGCCGTCTGTCGCCTACCATACTGCCATGATCCCATTAGGGAAATACCTCTCTGGCGGTGTTGGCACCAGGGCATCGGCCATACGTTGCACCTCTGTTATTGTTTTCCTGGCAAGTTTTACCCCTTGTGTCTCATCGGAGTAATTTTCTATTGACGACAACTCCTTTTGCGCCATTCAGGTGGAGGTTGGCAGATACCTTAATATGTACCCCCGCCAAGCGCTTTCAGATCTATTTTATGCTTGAGACCCATTCCTTGCAGAGTCAGCAGCAAGATATCTCTTGTCTGTCTAAGCTTCCTTTCCTGTCCGAAGTTCGATTGTGAGTCCTCTGGAATCCTGCGAGGGGTGGATTCCTCCACAGAATGCTCTACGGCTTCATATTATTATCATTTCGACTCTGAAGATGACAGAGCTAGAGAGTTATAATTGCGAGAGCGCATGTTCGATCCTCTGTCGAGGACTTTGGGCGTCACAGTCGTGGCCTTCCCAGGAGAAGCTGGTCGCTGGAGAGACGCTAGAGTTTAGTAAGACTAGAAATAACGTTAACTAGAACGACTAACCTTTCAGAGGACCGGTCATCCTTGCTAACACAAGAGGAGAGATCCTTCATAATCAACTGAAACAAAGCTATAGCAAAACTGCCTGTTTAGATCATCAACAGAAATGTAATAGTCTCTCGAATGATTATGGTGGAGGGCGAACCATGGAGATCGTACGGAATTGAATACCTTTGGTTGCCACACCAGGATACTCAAGCAACCTCCAGTGATTCTGCCGTCATTCAAGAAATAACTAAGTCCTTCTCGAGTGGTGAGACAACTACCACAGTCCCAGAGGTACCTTCCATATTAAGGGAAATCCAGAACGACTTCTATCCCTTATTTCAGACCAATAAAGAAACATCCTCGCTACTGACTTGAAATGCTTTGTTTTTCGTCCACGGAAGTTACAAGGAGACAAACACATCCCCACTGCAGGAGTAAAAGACATGGTACACATATACACGGCTCAGATGGCGGGGCAACACGATAGCAAAACTCTCTCCCCGTAACACACAAGTAGTAAACACACACACACGCACCAACACCGACAGACTGTAGACCCGTTCCTCTCTCCCCCAAACATTCACATTTACCTTCTTCACCTCATCCATTAACAAACTAAATAGTCATGGGGACATCTCTCACTCCTAACGCGCGTACTCCTTTACCACTGGCGTACACCACGCCTTACATTCTTGGTAAAAATACCTCACTGCTTTTTGTAGCTTTCCACCCATACCATATGTTTGTAAGACCTTCTACAAGGCATCTCCGTCAATCTCGTCGCGTGCTATTTCTAGATCCATAAATGCCATAAACGAATCCTTTTGTTTCTCTACATGATTTTTCACTCGCATTCTTCAAGCACGTGATCACCACACCCTCTACCACTGCTGGCACCACGTTGTTCCCTCCCCTCGTCTGATGATCACCCCGTGCATGCCACAACCCTCCCAATCACCCACCACTTTCGTAAGCAACTTACGTACACTAAATAAACTTATACCCCTGGAGTTATCATTATTATTATTATTATTATTATTATTAGTAGTAGTAGTATTGTACAAACTTTGGTCCATCTCACTATGCGTTTGGCTGCTGCTGTAGCGACAGTATGAAAGCCACTTATTTACATATGAGCCAGATGTCACCTAGTCCTTCCGAGAACGAATACGACGTTGACTCCAACAAACACTACGTCATGACTTTGTTGTGCATTGACAGTCAAGTAAAGCGTAGTTGTGGCATTGTGACCTAATCTTAAACGATGATTAAAGCAAACTATTTCTGAGCGTGGGATATAGTGTAACTTTACATTTCCAGCTGTTTTAACTCAGCTGCCCAGCCATTGTTTACATTTGCAGGGGCAGATTGTTGATGCCAACACAACGCCGCGCTGCCAGACCTAAAAGTAACGTGCTCCTTGCCAGAAACAATTGGTTTGTTGTCCACTTACAGTCAAAGAACATCATCGGTAGAATTGAAGTAATGAATACATAAGAATGATACCATGGATTACAGCTGTTCGGATGTGTGTAGCGTGTTTACCAGCTCGACATACTTGTTCCGTTCATTCGTGTCTTACACAATCTCGTAGCGTTTCCATACCATGTGTCCAGGAGGATGGTGCACAACACCTTGTGTTTTCAGAACCATTTGGAAAAGAAAGTATGCCTGCACACACGTCGCCACGCCTTACTCTTTGGTGCAGTCGCTTCCGTCAGCCACAATAGGCAGGTGAATGTGGGAGGAGGGTGGCGGGCCGATGGAACAACAGGACGACAATAATAATAATGATAATATTTATTCTTAATATATGATCGCCTTTCCCAACCCAGCGAAGTTGTCAGAAACAAAAGAGCAACGGCCTCACGTCACACCTCCAGTCTGTACTTGTCACGTATAATAAACAGTGACAAGTACATACCAGCCACAGTCATGGCCCACAAACTACTCTGTGGTATACCCTGATCACTTCTTGCACACTGGTCCAGCCCAAGAACAGCAAGTCGCCCTCCCATGTGCTACTTTGTTCCAATTGTCCTTAGTCAAGGCACGCCTCTCGCTCCCCACAGTATATAAGCCCCGATACCTCAGATCAACACACGGCTTTTGTTTTCCACAATATTCAGGCCCCGATACCCCACGTCATCTTTCTCTATATTGCTCCATCTCCTACTCAGTGTCCGTCTCTTGCGCTTTCGACACGTTCATCCTCTAGGTCGACTCCTCTTCACTCATCCTCTCTAAACGCCAGAACCGTTTCAGCACACCTTAGTTGACCCTCTCAGCAAGGCATAGCTCACCACACCTATCTCTGACAATATCAACTCCCTCATCCCGCCTCTCGCCTTCAGATGTCATTACTTCTACAATCATCCACTTCCTTTCCTTTCCATTCAAGACCCGAGGCTACCAGAGAACACTGTTGGGACTACTGCACCTTCAAACATGTCCTTACAGCCACTGACCTTCCCTTCCACACGCTCATAACGCGCTCAAGACCTTAACCTCCATGGGTGTGGCGGGATGCACTGTATCTTCAATGTCAGCCAAATTTCTTTTCTGCTTTGGTCATATCTTACAAGACTTAGGTGTCAAATTCGAAATTACTCGTTCCCAAACATTAGTCGTTATGTCCTAGGGAGAAGAACTCAGTAGTTTAGTGAGTACCCTGTACACAGCTGTACTGTCTTCGTAGTCGTTAAAGATGCATCTGGTATTGGTAACCGACACATCATACATGAACACCTAACCTCCCTTGGAGTCATTTGGAAGCTCCTCATCTAGATACGAGTTTCCCTTTGTAAGAGACGATCTGGAGCTTTGTACCTTAAAAGGCTGTGGAGTTATAATAACCAGTGTTGTTATGACATTCTATAATCTGTACATCAGATCTGTGATCGACTGCCATGCCATACACCTCTCGGATCGTAACTTCGGTGGCGCTAGCCTTCTCACACCTGCAGATCATGCCTTCAGTCAAACTGAACTCAGGAAGACCACTAAAACTTAGATGTACCAAGTTCAGGTATTCAAAAAGGATCTGTTGAATCCTCAGTAGCATGCGAGCATGCATTAAGAAACAATGAACACCTTGTTAGATGACTTGTCCCTAACTCGTGACCTAGCATTTGTTAAAGTTTTCTTACATGATACTGGAGGGATCGTCTATGGACTCTGTCTCCAGACAGGAAGGCTAGTGTACTCCGTCTCCAGACAGAGGAGCAAGTGCGTCGCAAGCAAGAGAGGAGGTGGATGTATCCACTAGCGGAGAACACAAACACGAAGTGAGTTGGTGGAGATCCACAAGGCACTGGGGTACCTAATCAACGACTCATATCATGGCCTCCTCATCTGTGATTCCAATGCAGCTCTCAGCTTTCTATACCGTTTGAAGCCAATTTGTAATGCTACTATGAACCGCATACAAATCCTGCTGAGCATTCTTCAGACACAGAACTTGATATTTGGTTCCCTTGGTTTTCCTCTTCTCCGAAGTCAGGTCAGGACCTCAGCCTAAATAATTCAAGTAGAGTCGTACCAATTCGTGACAACTTCGTAGAATTACCTGTACTCAGAGATGCTTAGAGAGACTAGGCAGCTCTAAGCATCAAATACAATGACAGGTAGTTACTGTAGCCCGATACACTGCTGTCGTATGCACCAGACCAGAACTAGAGACACAGTGTCAGTGTAGCAGTCAGGGTTAGGGTCGGGTTACAAATATATCTGGCAGGCAGAACGTGATCCGAGTGTAGATACAACTCGGTGTAAGTTATTGTGGAGTATCACATACGTACACACACACACTACAGCAATACATAAGAGGGAGCCTTTCTAGCATCGATTTTAGTCCTCCAGTTCTCACGATTTGTGAGGTCTATAAGTACTTCCTTAACGCTGACATCTCCAGCCCTGCAATGCTCGTGAACCTCACAACACTAACCACAGTGTTACAGGCCTCAGTCACTGTCTTATTATCTATATAAATGTCCGCTAACCCAGAACTGGTTACCTTATACCCTTGGTAATGTCTTAACGAAGTCGCTCCCATACAATGGCTATGGCCCCTTGAGATCTATACATGCTCGTTCATTGTTGGGAAGCCTGATGTGGCGGGCCTTCTGCCTAACGTTAAGGTCGGAAATGGTCACTTGCTGATCTCTGACCTGAGAGGTGAGAGTAGGTCACATTAGGTTACTGTGGGTTGTTCAGTGCTATGATTCCAGTGGTCAGGTGTAGCGTTGTGAATCCCCTTTCATCATCCAACACTTGGTTCATGACACAGGCAATGGATATACATCGGAGGACCCTGAACTCACAGCATCGTAAACCAACTCATATATTACACAACTCTGTCTATACGAGCGCTTACTCATCCTATACTATGCTTATACATATGTCCTGAATATATGAGGCCCTCAGCATACCTCTGTAACTTGTATTATCTTCACATAAGTTTGCATGAGGCAATTAGCTCGTCTGTCGCCTGTCCATCAAATGTAGTAAAGAGCATAATACGAGGCTGTTTGTGCCCTGTGGCTCCCCTCAGTCCCCATGCCTTGGGAAGGGTGTTGGACAGGGTTAACGAGCAGGGAGGTGATGGACCGGGTTAACGAGCAGGGAGGTTATGGACCAGGTTAACGAGCAGGGAGGTGAAGGACTGGAGTGACAAGCAGGGAGGGTGGTGAACCGGGGAGACTGGCGGTGAGGATGGTAGACCAGGATGTCAGGCGGGGAGGATGGTGGACCAGGATGTCAGGCGTGGAGGATGGTGGACCAGGATGTCAGGCGGGGAGGATGGTAGGGGAGGAGTGGCTGGCACGGCTGGACACGAGGAAAGGAGGAATCGCTTCGGTTCTGATCATCAAGTCAACGTCGCTCACCCCAGCTCGAACACCTCGCCAACACGAGTACGAATCCTGGTCGCATTGTTCGGTCTGCAGTCAACATAGCTGTTCAGCCTCTCTCTCTCTCTCTCTCTCTCTCTCTCTCTCTCTCTCTCTCTCTCTCTCTCTCTCTCTCTCTCTCTCTC
>JAUTXX010292248.1:0-13958 GCA_032273605.1 Panulirus laevicauda | reverse complement strand
AGTATGAATTATGTACATGTGTATATATGTATGTGTCTGTGTGTGCATATATATGTATACGTTGAGAAGTATGGGTATGTATATTAGTGTGTGTGGACGTGTATGTATATACATGTGTATGTGGATGGGGTGGGCCATTCTTTTGTCTGTTTCCTTGCCCTACCTCGCTAACGCGGGAGACAGCGACAAAGCAAAATAAAAATAAATATATATATTCATACTTGCCTACCTTCATCCATTCCCGGCCCCACCCCTCCCCACAGGAAACAGGATCACCACTCACTGAGTCAGTGAGGTAGTGCAAGGAAAAGACAAAAAGGCCACAATCAATCACACTAAGTCTCTACCTGTCATGTGTAATGCACTGAAACCGAAGCTCCCTATAGACCTTTCTATAGTTTACCTGAGACATTGCACATGCTCTGGTTTAGTCCCTTGAAAGCTTCTTATTTTCTATAAATATGACAAGTTTGTATCATTTTCAAAAATAAACAAGACACCAAACAAATACCAGTACAGGTATTTGCCTGACTCTCCTGCCAAAAAAGACTAAACATGCTTGGCCCATATTCTCTTCAGCCTAGATTCAAGAAGAAACAAGTTAACAGCAAAATTCAAACTCCGAGTGACTGAATATGCATAACATAGTAACTACTGTGTAGCAGCAAGGAAATCTAAGGAATAAAAAAAAAAAAAATGTTAAAGAGACTGGAGAAAGCTCTGTGCACAACTTAAGCACAAGCCGAAAAACAAATGTGCTGACAGAGGAAAGTGTAACATGTGGCCACCGCTGGAAGATGAAGTGGCAATGTAGTATGTCAGTGAAAACCAACAGAATCAATATGGTGTTTCCTGAGGATCAATTCAAATCTATATCTTGAAACTGGCAAGGAAAGTAAGCATCACTGATTTTAAGGCAAGCCATGGTTAGTACAAAAGATCAATGAGAAGAAATGATTTTTTATTGAGACGGAGAATGAAAATATCACAGCGCCTTCCACTAGAATCTGATGCCAAGGTTATCTAATTTCACAGGTTACGTGTGAAATATCTAAAAGGTTTTTATTACTGGTATTTTTTTGTAGATCTATGGGTACTATGATACAATATATAAGTTAGTCTGAGCTAAGAACTTCAACACAGACTATTGAAAGCACATTGCAAGGTAAGTTAGCCTACTTTACGTTGGTGAGCTTCATCTACTGAAGGCACTGAACAGCTTTTTATTACTAACTGGTATATAATTTGTTTCTATTATATACTGGCAGTAAATTGTACATATTTTTTCATGTATGAAGCTAAAAGTTGCTCCTAGCCCTTACCATCATGTACAGATTTCAACCTAACGAAACTATAATCCATATATAGGTCAACCCCCAATTTTTGGCCAAAAAATTTGGTCTTAAAAACTTGGTCTATGCACAAGTATATAAGGTAAATTTTTTTCATCAAGATTCTAGTCCACATTTGGTATAACAGTTAACACAAAAATCATATTGGCAGCATCTGCTAAAGCAATTTTTGATAAGCTGTTGACAGCTCGTACTGAACAGAGTATATTCTATGGAAATACTGTGGTTCTTGTGTGCGCACATGAAAGTGTTTCCCACTCACTTATATTTGCTTGCAAAATAAAATTTAGGCAGACTTAACCCAATAAATATTCAATTCACAAAATAAAGCTGAATTACAGTGAGCACAAATAATCTGTGTATCACTGTAGTAGACATTTACAAAAGCACAGTTAACATTTAAGAAAAACTAATCTGGTTCCTTGAAAAGTCTGATTAAAAATAATTACATCAGGACAGACATTAGTAACTAATTTCATGATTTATACAAGCAAATGCAATATAAAGATTCAACTTTGCAATTGGACGAGCAGCACAATTTATAGATCAACGGTTAAAATCATCAGCCCACCATAATCAATATATTGAAGATATTTTCCAGCTTCATTCAGAAGCTAAAGTGTATCACAGTAAGATTCCTTTAAACAATGAGAAAGCATGCACCAATCCAGAAAGATGTTTGCACCAGTCTGGAAAAGTTAGTATGCTTACGAATAATCAACATGAACAGTAACACTATCAGCAGTGGAGGAAAGAGTAAGGATCCACAACAGAAATATCCCATAACATAACCAACATTTGTTCTCTAGTGTTATCACCCCTCCTCTAGTTTCTTCTTTAGAGACCTGGTTATGTCTGACTAGTCTTGGTACATTCCTTTACTTACTTCAGTCAATACCAGACGAAATTTCTTAGCTCAGGCAGTGCTAGAGGTCTTACCTGATCTCCAAAAAATATAACTAACAGTAATGAATATCACCAGCACAAAATGGCTTCAATCACATGGAGAATTTAGATCTTTAAATGACACAGACTGTTGCACTGATGATTATGCTAAAACTCCTCCCTTTTGTCAAGTCTGAGTTGCACTTTACACTGTAACTTGACTTTTTGTTAACTTTCCAAATGTTATCCAATCATTCTCTTATAAATTAGGTTCTACTTAAAAAAGTCAACACTCCTACATTTGACATGAACCTGGTAAGCTTCCACTCATAATCCCTGTGAAAGGAGGAAATTAAAAGTAAATGTGAATAACTGCAAGGTTGTTAGGTTCAGAAGTACAGTAAGAGGACAGCTGGGGTGTGCATTTGAATGGAAAAAACTTGGAGGGAGTAGGGTGTTTTAGATACCTAGGAGTGGACACAGCAATGAATGGAACCATGTAAGTTGAGTGAGAGGGTGAAGGTTCTAAGAATGTGCAGTGGAGGTTGCATGTGTTGGAAATGAAATGTGTGATGACTGTAGAGAATGTGAAGAGGGCTGACTGAGAAGTAATAAGAGTTAGATATTATAATAAGAAGAGTATGGTTGACAAAACTGAAAAGGGTGTGCTGATATGGTCAGAATATATGGAGAGAATGAGAGGTGAGGCTGATAAAAGAGGATGTGTGTGTCAGAAATGGATGGGACAAAGACAAGGAGATGGAAGGATGGACTGAAAACGAACCTGAGTGTTCTGGGCCTGAACATGCAGGGGAGTGAAAGGTTTGCAAGGCATGTGGTGACCTGGAGTGATGCTGTCAATGGAGTGACTCAGGGCATTTGAAACAGTTGGGGAAAATTACGGGAAGGTCTGACGGGCCTGGTTGTACACTGCAGGCTTTGGTTTCAGTGCATTACACATGACAGCCAGTGAATGGATCTGAGAAAATGAGGCCTTTATTTCATCTGTTCCAGCACTACCATGCTAACACAAGAAACCCTGAACAAGTATGAAATAAAGTCCAACTTTCCTACTCCAAGGATATACATGTCCCTCTTTTAACACAAGGCATTCCCAATAACTAGTCCTTTTTCAGCACAAAACTCCACAAGCTGGTAACCAATTTCATTCACATCATTGAATGCCCAATTATACTCTCAACTCTCAAATTATTCACTTTCGCACTGAAAACCACCCATCGCTAATACCCAATCTCTTGCATAAAAACTACCGACATACTTATTCATCTTCTCCATTAAACTAGCCTCTTTTTATCATCCTTCTCATGGCCAGTGCTTAAGTACTGATCAATAATCATCCACCTCTTGCAATCCACTTTCACTATTACCAACATCAGTCTGGAGTTCACTTCTTTACAATCTTGGGCACATTCTCACAAGTACTTTGCAAAAATGCTACGCCTTCCTTAGCTCTTGCCCTTACATTAACCCCTGACTTAAGCCCTATGACATTCGCAAACCATTCTTCCCCCTTACTCTTGAGCACAAACATATCACCTATCTCTCTTTTCAGTTACATCCAAACACATTCAGACACAGCAGTCTGGGCCTTCCAAGATGATCAATCCTCACTTAGCTCGTTCTTCTGTTCTGTCCTTTAGAAACTGAATATATGAAGGCAGAAGGTTTCCAGGCCCGTCCTCCCACCCCTCTTTATCTCCAAGACAAATGATACTTACTATTCTCTGTCATTTCCTAATTTACAGGCAATATCTTCATATTCTTGACGAGTGGTGGCCACAAGTTCTGGTGTTCCTAAACAATGAAGCTGTGAGGCTGCCACTCTTGAAGCCAATGTCTCTCCTGATAAAGTAATCATGGGAGTACCAGCCCACAACACATCCATACCTGAAAAAAGTAGAAAAGTGATACAGTCAATTTCTCAATACAGTGCCATCTGAAAAAAACAACAATGGATGCTTTTAATAAGATTTTCTCTAAGGAAGGATTATGTAACATTCACCATGTATCTGGTATTTTTCTCAATATTTCGTTACCTGCTTGCACACATTGCATACTCTGCTGTCCTCGATTCATCTAGAACTATTTTAAGCCACTTGTCCAAACTTCTCTAGAAGATTTCAGGCTTAATCCTTGAACACTTCTCACCTTATTGGGCAAAACACTAAAAAAATTTCTCTGCCTTTCTTACTTGGCACTCAAATATTTAAGTGCCCTTTTGTAAACTAAAAAATTCTTGTAGATTTAATTACTATGTTTCAAATTTCAAAAGTTTTTAATTCTAGGATGTTTTCTTTGATTCCTTCAATCTGATGCCATACATATATCACAGATTCTACGGCCTTAACATATAGGTAGTTTTATGCACAGCAGACCTCACAATCACACCACAAAATCTTGACACCATAATAGCAATACCAAACATGCAGCACTATATTACATAACTGGCTCACCAAGAACAGAATGTCTACATTTCGAAAAGTCTTCAATCACTCTTTAACTCCAGACAGACATGACTTCAGCTCACACCCTTTAGTCACTTTGATGGGGCAGTCCCTCCTACTGAACAAAAAAACCCATCTTTTTTTTTATCTATACATCTCTCTGATGTCCATTCCCTTTGGGAACTCCTTAAAGCAAGTTGCAATGGCAAAAGTGTTCACAACTGGTGAACTCCTTTAGCACCTCACCCTTTACAGGACAGTGGCAGAGGGCAGCTCTAGCGTGGTGTTTCCAGAGGCTCCTACCTAATTCTAACCTACTACTTCTACCTAATGCTTCCTCCTACCTAAAGCTCCTGGTTAATGTTCCTACCTATTTCTATTTACTGCTCTTACCATTCTACCAAAAGGCATGGCTAGCGCATAGTGCCCACTGCAAGAAATCAAGAGTTGCAAAGAATGAAATTTGTGAGTTATGTGTTGTGAGACAACTAGGCATCACATATGACACACACACCACATTCACTCACCACATCATTATCAACAAACAAACCAAAAGCCCTCAGAATACTACCTGGCACCAGATTTCTACAAGAACCCCACAAATGTCTTCTGGCAGATCAGACATAAACAATCAACCAGCCTTCCCTTTTGTCTAATACAGAGTTTCCTGTTTCATAGGAATCTAAGAGGTTCCTTACATGATATTTCCATAAAACCATGCTGTCTCTCATTTATGTTATTTTCCCTCTGTAGAAAGTTATCCATTTACTTTCTGATTATCTTTTCCAAAACCTTACAGACCACACATGTCTGGCAGAATGGTCTGTAGTTTGATACTCCTCCCTACCTCCTTTCATTCAGAAAGGTATGATTTTTGCCCTTTTCCAATTCCTTAACAATACATAATACCCTCCAACAGCCAGGGCCTTTGTGTGGTAGTCGGGTCTGTATCGTGTACCAGCAAAAAGAGGTGGAATTCAATTCATTGGGACAATGAACCCTGTGTGAGTCAAGATCTTTTCGTATTTTGTGAATGCTGTTCTAGAAATCTCAATGCTTTCCAAAACCTTCTCCCCATTCCATCTCACTGGCACTACCATGTCTTCCACTATAAAGACACTTATGATCTTTTTAGCTAAATCCTCAAATAATCTTACATTATCAACGATTCTTCCCTCTGAAACCCTTAACCTGACTGACAGCTCTTCAACTGACAATTTACTTCAGAGGAATTTAGGAAAGTTTTGAATTTTCTCCTGCTTTGTCCAAAAAATTCCTTTCACCTTTTCTTTGTTCCTCTTTCCTTTTCCTGCTATACTAATTTCTTTGCTCTCATACCTTGTCAATGCTGGCTGACTGGAGTGCCACCCGCATCTTTACCAATGCACATCTCAAAGCTCCTCTGCTTTTAGATATCTTTTATTCAACTATTCTTCAATCTTTTTGTTAACACTTCCTCTGCGTTAGAGGCTACTGGTACCCTTGTTCTTACTTACTTATAAATTTCACAGATTGTTTCACCACAATGCCTTGGGTCCTGCCTATTGAATTTCCACTCTATGTTACCAGAGAAACTGTTGAGATTTGTGTAATTTCAAGGACTATATCTCCTCTCTAGGGCTTCTCTCATCTTTGCTCTTTCAACATCTGTGCATGTACATGTGTATCATCTAGGTGCTTCAATGTAAATAACTACACATCTTTTTACTTGTGTCTTCTTATCCTTGAGTTCTCCCTATGTACCACTTACCCTAAACCTTTACATCTTGGTTGCTAGACCATTACCCTTTTGCTTCAGCTGGGATGCACTGTTACAACTATCATATTCTCATAATAATACTGAGAGACCTTATCTGTTGTAACTATTAAGCATCATAATTATACTGAGGGACCTTATCTGTTGTAACTATTAATCATCATAACTATACTATGTGACCTTATCTCTTATCATCTGAGCGAAGTAGAATCAGTGCAGCTAATCAGTGGACGAAAGAATTCAACTAATTAATTTAAGAGATGTTACTTTCTGATTGGTAGTAGTTGGCAGGCAGTCAAAAACCAGGGAAGTATATTACCAGTATTACCTACATGGATATTCTGAGGGTTAGTGACAGCTGCATAGAAAGCCAGCACTTTAGTGATAGTCAAGTTGCACTCTTTGACCCAAGTAGCTGTCTTTCATTTCTGCCTCACCCACATGTGGACCACTGGCAGTCTGTTCACAAACGTACAACCTCCACTTGTCAAACATAACAGATGACAACACTCAACTCACATAGCTATTTCTTCTTAACCCTAAATTTCCTTGAAGTGAGCACTACGTCTAGCCCTGCCTTTAGGCAAAATGTTATAGGCAACATATAGAAGCAGTAGTAAGGAATATTTTGGAGCATTAAGTAGAAACATTAGGCAAAAGTAATAGATGAAACTTTGGGCAGGAGCATCATGTAGAAGTAGTCAGTAATAACATTAAGCAGGAACCTCTACAAACACTGCACAAGAGTTGCCCTGTCAGTGGCCTGTTAAGGGTGAGGCATATAAAGTGGCATTGGAGTCCACCAGTTATGGAGACTCTAATGCTGTAGCTAACCCCTTAATGGTGTTCTATAAGGGAACAGACATAAAATATATAGATAGTTAGAAATATGTAAATTTGTCGCATATAATCTTGAACCTTTCACTACCTCCTCTTTGTTGATGTAATTTTTCATAACTCTCTCCACATCAAGACTACAATTTCAAAGTAATCACTCCTCTTCTTAACATTGTTGCCACTTACCAGCTAATGCCCTTAAGACATACACCTCATTTTTTTTTCAACAGCAATCTAACTTTCTTATTCCAACACTCACTACTCTTTCTCATACACTCACACCCCATTTAATGCCTCACGCTTTATGCATGCTGGTGGGTACTCCTTTCCAAAATATCATCCGTCTCTTCCAATCCAATTATTTCATTTACTTTAAGCTTATTGTGCCATTCTTCACTCAATTTCTCATGATATTTATATATCAAAGGAAGTCATTACTAATAACAATACCTGTAGTGTGTCCATTGCATAATGGTGTATCTAAACAAACATCAGCTAGCTGTCCTCTCCGTACATGTTCTTCCTTGGCAGCAACATTAGAAAATATAATTCGTCCAGGCCCTACACCAAGGTGCTGTGCCTGAGCGAGAATGTTGGCTTCTCCATGAGCCGGGAATCGCAAAAGCCATACAACTGATTTGGGTACACGCTTTAAGATCTGTAAGTGAAGTTTGGGTTTTTCAATGTTGACATTGTAAGCTACATTGAGTAAAATCTTATTTTGCAATCAAAAACTACATTTGGCAATATCCTTAATTTAAAATTATGGTCACAACAATATTTGAATGCTTACATTGCACCACATCTGGAGGGTTGAGGGGTCTATTTTGTACAACTGATTGAAATTGCAGTAGATAACAGCATCTTCAGGTAAACCATATTGTTTGCGAGTGGTTATCAAAATATTTTTTGGTGGTTCTTCTCCTGTGGCAGCTTTATTGTTCATCTGGGTGGTGGCTAAGCCATTCTGGACAACAAGGCCATTAACTGTGGCCTGAGCCTGACCACTCTGAATCATTGACTGAAAATAATAACATGAATATTTAATACAGAGGACTATGACAAAGCATTTACAAATCTTCGGATGAACACTGTGTATGTTGGATAGCATATCAAGGATTACATTTACAAATCTTTGGATGAACAATGTGTATGGTGGATAACATATCAAGTTAGTGCTTGACCAGGAACTAGGAGATAGATGTCTTCAGTCATTCTACATTACGTGAACAATGAGTACTTCTACTATCAAATGAAATACATGGAACCCACCTCAATAGGAGCAGTTGTGGGAAGTTGAGCAACTGTAACTGCTACTTCCACAGACTCTTTGGTGGTTGCAGGCTTCACCACTTCTTTGACAGTCAAGACCTCAGCACTCTCAATCACAGGGTTAAGATCAGTGGTGTTGATAAGCGCCACGTTATCTTTGATGGTGTCAGTATTTAAAAGTTTTGGATTGTCCTGGGGAAAAGTGTAAGTTTGAAAAGAAAATGTCCTCGACAAAATGCAGTGTATTTTTTTCTTATTTCAATAGTCATTAAAGGCTTAAAAAGACAAGCCAACCCAGTATGAGCAGCTTTTTACTACAGAAACATTATGCTTCATCTTGTTTAATACAGGCAAAACTTAGCAAGGTCATTCTTTTGTTTCCAGCATTATCATTGCATGGATTCACTTATGTTGAAGATAAAAAGTTCTAGAAGATGCTGACTGGCACTGATCCCCGTCTAGTCATACCTATCAGACAGACTCTATATGTCCCACGCATCAACGAGTATCCACAGAAACCTTATCAAAATGTTAGTCCACAGCAGATGTGTCCCAGACTGGTGACTTCTAAACAAACAGACAAATGTGCTCATTTATTGGTATAACAGCCCATTTATAAGTAGAAGCTAGAAACTGCCATGCTGTCTGGCAGGCAGTATCACTGGACAATACAAGGAAGTTCTGAATGAGTTCCAGCATGCTGGTAAAGTGAAAAGTGATAACAGACAATGCTGTCAACATTCTCATAGCATTCAGATTCCCAGGCTATACTAGAAAACAGATGACATTAGAATCAAAGACAATGTTCTCTACACTCAAAGACAATGACAATGAGAACAGTGCTTATGATGGTGATGATGACCATCCAGCTTATGTGTTTGCATATCTCCCTTTTCATTACGGCTGTTTTGCCCACATTACACAGCCTGTATTCAAGGAAAGCATGAATTATGCAGTTTTTCAACTTAACATGATCAGCAATGCCTTCAACATTGTGTCATATGTCAGGAGACCTACCATCAGCTCAGAACTATTGAAGGATATGCCCAAGTTGCAGGCATCTAATGCCAACAGGTGGTATTCTGAGGTCATCATGATCTATTCAAAGATGCACATACCTAGGAAAGATGTGGATTGAGTTGAAGCACCCATAAACTTCAGTGTCACAGCATGAGCATATCCACCAAGGTGAGTTATGTGACATACTAGAAAAATTCAAGAAATCAACAGACTCCAGCCAGAGAAACAATGCTTTGACAAGTAATTATGAGATCCCTAGTGTACATGGACTTGGGAGTTGGCTACCTGACATGAACACCAAATATCAAAATAATATTGCAACCACTTTGAAAAATAATATTGCAGACATTTTGAGAAATATTATAGAAGACATTTTGAAAAAGTCATTTGACAGCTGTCTCATGTGTGTATGAGGAGAAAACCGCATTCAAGATGGCAACTACACTTGACATGTTTCAAGTTGGAGTGGTGTAACAGCAGCTTTGAGGCAGACTAGGAGCATGCAACATTACTTGTCAAAGCAGTGACAATGGCTTCAATACCAATGTCAATGCCAGTGTAACAGGAACCAGTGTCAGTTGTACTGTTTTATGGAGAACAAGACAGCCTCAGCATTCTCCTCCTCACTGATGCCATGTTGATGAGGTGACCATCTATCTTTCCCAAAACTGTGTTCCAGAAAACAACTCTTGTGAATACTGGCACAAAAGATCAAGCAGCCTCCCCATTCTCTCCAATCTGGCTCAGAAGCTTTTCTCTATTCAAGCCACCTCTGCACAATTAGAGAGGTTGTCTACCATGGCAGGAAAGATGTTCTGTCCTGAATTCTTCCACCTGGCAGATGCAAAGTTTCACAACCTGATGTTCAACCAATGTAATAAACAATTTAAGAAGGACTTCACTTTGATTGGCAATGATTTTCCTGATCATTTAAGTGGATTTATAAAATCTAAAATACTGAAAAGAATTACAATAATGATAAGTTTATGCAAGTATTCAATATTCCCCATCACATAGCTTTCTGAGCATTAATCACTTCTCATGACACTGAAATGTGCTCTTTTTTGTTTCTTTATCTAATCTGAAACCATCAGAATCACAATTATAATTTTCAATGCAATTGTAATCAATTCCATTAACTTAGGTAAGTATCATTATCGTAATCATGGATTTGCAGGTAATCATAATCAATTCCATTTTTGGAGAAGTTATAACTTGTCTGGTGTGTAGGTAATTCTGAAAATATTTTATCATCTTTCAGATCTCAATATTGGTGCCTGTCTCATGGCTAAACTACACATGCACAGTGATTTTTTTTTTTTTAGCTAAGACAAAATGATGGATGATGAATGCTTAGTTATCACCATTTCCAACCTCAAGCCTTCAACTGAACATAAAATAATTGAAAAATGAAAGGTGAAAAATATCAAACTATAATACAAATTGCAGGGAACTTACAACAGATTCCAGAAGAACTCTCTCCTGGAGATGAGGAAACATGTTCTTGTGATCACCAACAAAGAAAGTATCAGGCATGTAAGCAAGCTTCTCACTATACTGTGATGCCAACTTTGTAGGTGAAGTAATGCAATCAGTAATGAGGTAGTCCATAAAAGGAGCACCACTTGTGCCAGGATAACCCAACCACATCACCTGAAAGATATAAATGTCATTCATAAAAACATAATTCAAACCATTTAAATTACCAATATTGTTTCTGAGTCAGAGAGCAAGGTATTACTGATAAAAGAACTAAGAAGCTGTTTCTGTCATTGAAGTGATGCATAGTCTGTGGGTCATTTCATACAAGTAACCAAATGCAAATGGACTTCAATGTGAGAAAAATTAAATCAATAACTACATCTTTTGCTGTTAATAAAGAAATATATTTCTTTTCACACTAAATCAATGGTTCCTGCATTCGTACCAAGAACAGACAGAGAAAGGTTGCATTCAACCACACACACATACTATATTTTCAAGGCACTTGATGTCAGGGGAAATAGCAAAAAGGTCTGTGGGGCCTTCTTGTGGACGAGAGGCTGAGGTTTCAGTGCATTACAGATGAAGGCTACAAAATAGGAGCAAGCAAATGAGGCCATTTCTTCATCTGTTCCTATGCTACCAAGCTAAACTGGGAAATGGCAAACTTCCATGGCGTAGTGGCTAGCATTCCTGACCATGTCACATTCATGGGCCGCCCAGGGTCAATTGCATAAGTTCGAATCCTGGTTGCAGCAGTTGGTCCACCCAGCTGTTCATCTACCCCTATGGGTTGGGGGTTAAATGGGTACCTGGCTTAATGTTTAATGCAGTTATAAATAGAATAAACATATATCTTACTGATACGAAAGAAACAGTGACTATATATATCAACGATATTATTGTGAAAACCTACCAATATTTTCAACCATGTGGGAAAGCATGGTTGGTAAACAAATTGTTACAATATCTGCTGGTGATCCCAGTGATGCCAGATCATCGACCAAAACTACCAAATCTTTAATACAGACAATTTTGGATGCTAATTTTCTACCTATCTATATCTCTGACACCTGATCCTACCTGGAACTCCCTCGAGAGAGTGGCCATGAGAACAGTCTCAATAACTAGTGAATTCCAGTGCCACTTCTATGCCTAAGGTACCTTACCATTAACAGGCCACTGCAGCGAGCAACTCTAACACAGTGTTTGCAGAAGCTCCTATCAAATGTTCCTACTGACTAGTACTATATAAAATTCCTATCTAATGTTCTTACCTACAACCTCTAACAAATGCTCCTGCCAAAATGATCATTCCTACAATTTCTACCTATTTCTTCTACTATTTAGCCAAATGGTGGGGGAAGTACACTAGGCTCACCACAGGAAAATCTAAGGTTTTGAAGAGTGAGCTCTACAAGTTAAGTGTTGTCAAGTGTTATCTTGTGGACAGAATGCCAATAGTCCACATGTGAGTGAAGCAGAAAGAAAGACAACTACCTGGGTCTGAAGAGTGTAACTTGACAATCACTGAAATGCTGGCTAACTATGCAGTCATCACTAACCCAATTTTCATCACAAGATAATTCAGGTATTGTACCAAACATAAAATACAGATGTAATTTGGTGGAGTGGTTTGTGCCACCTTCCCTGCCTGCCAAGGAATATGACTTCTCCCAAAGGAATAATGCCACTTCCCAGCTACGGGCCTGTTATTTTCTCGAAGAACAGTTCTTTGTTAACAACTAAGCTACATGATCAATGTCTTAATATCACTGCAGCAAAATTATGAGTTAGCTTTTGAAGATAAACGTAATGTATGTTTCGTCAACACTTACATAACCACTTTACTCACATACTGTGGTACATGTTAATTCATGCATCAGTCATCATACACACTCACTGTCTGTGACCACTACACATCATCTTTGCTACCCGCCAAGGACCAGTGCTTCCCCCAAAAATACAATGTGCTTCCTCCCTGATTATGGGCCCATTGTTTTCCTGAAGTACAGTTCTCCATTAATAACTAAAATTAGCAATGTTTCAATAATATCACAGTAAATTTATTAATAAGCTGTTGAAGATAGAAGTAGGCTGTTTTGTCAATACAACTGTAACCATCACCCCTACCAAATTACTTATACATTATGATACATGTTAACTCACATGTCAATTACACATAATCACTGTCTGCAGAATAGTGCACATCACCTTTGCTAACTACCAAGAAACACTGCTTCCCCCAAATGAAGATTGTGCTTCTTCCCAAGCTATGAGCCTGCTGGTCAGCTTTTGATGACAAATACAGACTATGTCTGTCAACGCTACTGTAATCATTTCACTTACATTACTCAAACATTATGGTACATGCTAACTCATGCATTAGTCATCAAACACACCTGGATAACTCACTGAATTATGGTAAGTTAGAAGTTGACTACAATTGTCAATACTGCTCATACAGTATATCTGTGAGGTATCAGCTTCATATCATAAACCATTTTATAAACAAATCCACAATCTATGGTACCTCCATGCAGGTACCAATGCTACCTATTGGCAAAACATCTCACTACTACTCCTCCACAAAACATTAAACAAAATCACAACATTCTAATACTGAATATGTAAGTTTCTACATTTACATTTATTTATTTTTTTCTTTTATTATGCTTTGTTACTGTCTCCCGCATTAGCAAGATAGCACAAGGAAACAGATGAAAGAATGGCCCAACCCACACACATACATATGTATATACATAAACGTCCACACATGCACATGTACATACCTTTACATTTCAACGTATACATATATATATACATACACAGACATATACATATATACACATGTACATAATTCATACTTGCTGCCTTTATTCATTCCCG